>OX637395.1:17720950-17993450 GCA_951799425.1 Ilex aquifolium
TCCGAGACCTATGAGTCACGACCGAGTCAACACCGATTCGACTAAATATTGGTATATATGCGTAACATGTATCGTTATCGTTTTGGAGGTAGCCAAGTCGTATTGAACTTGGCCGATACGTTGATCCTTGAGTTAGAGATAGAAGCTCTATTACTAACCTTGAGTAGTTTCAATGTACACCTCATTAGAGTGAGTACACCCACCCACCACCACCCCCCCAAGACTGTGTGACCTGACAGCTAATGATAGAAATAAAAAGTTGTTGACTTTTTTTTTGGTCAATGATCAAGTCAGGTAAACTCGCAATGGACAAGTAAAAGTAAACTCACGGCATCCATACTATGAGGACACAACTTACATAAAAGGGAGGATGCCTACAATAATAGCACCTAATTAATTTTCGTTCATACATACACAAAATCTTCTCAAGAGTGAGTTCTATAGAAACCCTTTTTGGGGAGTCAACCTAATAGCAATGGATTTTTTCTTCTTAATAAATGCCTGATCATTATCATTATTTGACAAAGACTTCTCATGGGAAAGAAGAAGATGGGGAACAAGCACAATTGGAGAGCACGGGATAATCCTTTGTTCCATAGGCTGGAGACTATTTACAACTAGTCAATTAAGAATTGTCAAATGTACTAGTACTAGCAGTGCATCAAAGATACAACCATTGATCCCCCGAGAGGTCACAATTGGCACGAGCACACATTAATGATGAGAAATGCATTTTTGTTATGCTTTAATACTTGTACTTGATATGCTATTCTACCCAAGTGTGGCTAAAGAAACGTTACGAGATGTAAAACAAATAAAAATTAGCTGATGGAGGCAAGGAATACTATGTGTAATGATTCTATCATTCACAATAAATAAATAAATAAATAATAAACAAAAAGAAAAGGCTATTCCATTTCGACAAAAGACCTACACCCAAGTTTCATAGATTTTGGTGTGCTATCGCAATCCCAATCGTAATTTTCCTACCCTTTTGGGCCGACTGTGAACGAGGAGGAATTCGAACCCCCGACATCGTTGTTCATAGCCACGTGCTCCAATATCCTGAGCTACATGCCCCACCCCGTCTCCAAATTTATTAAATTTATCAAGCAACAAAACACAACCTCACATGAAATAATCTGAGCGATGAAACTATCAAAATAATAGAGCACCAAACTAAAAAAAATTTAAACAAATATTTATCTACCCAAAGCAATGTTACGAGCTCTTGTATGCCTTAGACTGGATAGATATGTTCCTGATGACATGGTATGCAGTAGTCTTCTTGGTCTTCTTTTAGGTAAAAGCTAGGAAGCACGAATACGGACACGTGTCGTATCCGATACAATACGGACGCAAGGATACGACAAAATTTCAAAATATAGGACACGGGTACCGCGAGGATACGGCTAATTAAAATAATATAATATATTTTTATATATATAATAACATTAATAATAAAATTGAGTAATTAATTAATATTTTATAATTGGACAAATGAGCTAATATTAAATTTGATTAGTGGGCTAATATATTATGAACAGTGGGCTAATATGTTATGGATAGTGGGCTAAACCAAATTGGGTAGTGGGTGACAACTAATAAGGTATAATTGTAATTTAACATAAAATATAAGAAGTCCAAGGGTTATTTGTAAATTATTTTAGCAACTAGGGTAAAGAAAAAAAAATAATAGGGGCTGAAATGTAAATAAGACAAGCAAAAAAAAAAAAAGGCAGCCCTTATTGCTTTTCAGCAAGTAGGGCAAACCAGACGAAATCGTAGAGACTCAGGCGACGAACGGGCGAGAAAGAGAGAGTCCTGAAGATAAAGACGACATACCTATTCAAAGAGAAGGAGATATGTGGCTGTGGCTGTGGCTGTCGCTGATCAGGTACATCATCTTCTTCCCCCCCTTTTTTTTTATGGTTTCAAATCCTTGGTTGTGGTTGTATCCTTCCGTATCACCCCCGTATCCGAGTCGTATCCGTCCATAACAAATATTTATTCACTGTTCAGGACACTTGTGGAAGTATCGGACACGTGTCCGGCCGTGTCCCATGCGTATCCGTGTCCGACACCGCCACGTCGACCCCCTGAGGAGTATCCGTGCTTTCTAGGGTAGAAGTCACATTATAAAACTCACTTAATTGAACTCATAGGTCAATCAATACTTTATAGAAATAAATTATATAACATGCATATAAAAATATTCTGCCCCAAAATGTGTTGCATGAAAACAAGAAACACAAACATATACATTTCACCTCCATATGCTTTTGATGGAAACATGTCAGATCATACACCATCCACATAGAGTCCATCCTTTCTTTTTGGGAGGTTCACAAAAAATAGTCCACTAGAACAAGTCAACTTAGCGAAGTCACAACTTCATCAGTTTATCCTTTTTGAGATGGTTTTAACAAGTTTCTCCAAAAACAATGCATAATTTAAGGGCAATTTTGTAAACTTTCAATGCATTATTTAAATGAGATGAATTAATTGCCTGCCCGCTAAAACAGTTGGAGACTCAAACAGGGCCACTGTTTTTGGGATCATGGTTTAAGGTCGCGGTATTGGCCCTTGACTCGAGGGCCACTGAGACACATCGATCGCAGCGTCGCGGTGCGGTATCGGCCGATACGCCCAAAACACTATATAGAAAGCTCAAAAAAATTAGAAAAAATTGAAATAAATGTAAACATCAACATCAATGCATCATATCCCTAAAAGACATTATTTAACACATTAATCATTACAAAAAAGAATAATAAGGATGCTACCAGAAAATATTTATTACCATCTATATTCAAGGTTAATATAATTTAATTTGTAATTTTTAAAAATTATAAAAAAATATAAGTGTATATATATGGTTAACTTAATAGCTTTAAAAATGAAAATCTATTTATAAAGAAATTCTTCATTTAATTATTTATTATGTATCTAATTAGAAATTATATGTATTTTCTCCATTATGTATATTTAATTATTAAATCATCAATACATATACAAAAACAAACTTAAGAAGTTAAGTTCTAATTAGATTATATGATAAATACTAAAAATTATATAATTAAAAAAATTGAACCCAAACCGAAAAAACAAAAAAAAAGGGGGGCGGGAATAAATTTTTGGGTCTCAGTCTAAAAAAGGCCCTAAGCCTCACGTATTTTGAGTCTTTGACCCAAAGCCTCTCTCTTCAACTCTCAGACTTTGCCGATCGAGAGAGAGAGAGAGAGAGCACAGAGACGATGGGGGACGACGAGCAACACGAGTGACCGCGAGAGAGAGAGGGGGAAAGAGTCTGGATCTGGTTTCTAGAGGGTTGCTACATAGTTCGGTAGCAGCGCCTGCCGCTACTGCTACTCCGTCTCCTAGGGCTTTTGCATCTACGATGAAGATGAAGAGGAAGAGGAAGTGAAAGAACAACTACAAGGGCTTTTGGTCTGGATGTTGTACAGGCATTTGTGTAAGTTCTAATTCTTCATCTTTTTATATCATGGAGAAAAAGGGAAAATGGGCTAATTTAAGATTAATCTTCTATCACATCTCTCGTGCCTTTTTTTTGGCATTTTTTCTCTGTTGGTCTGTGTTTTGAAAGCTTGTTTGCCCGTAGTTGATTCTGTTGGAATGAATTAGTTCGAATCGTTGACGAATCGGTGATGAATAGCTGTCGCGCCCGAGTTGTACCGATTTTGGCCGAGACGAAACTGATTTAGGTTCGATTCGGGATTTTTTCGTTGCGGGTATCGTTATCGTATCAGCCATGGCCGAGACGGATACGACTCGGCCGAGTCGTATCGGTCTCGGCCGGTACCTTGAACCATGTTTGGGATAGAAACTTGTGTTGAATCGTAGTTGCCCTGTTTAGGGTTCATCCTTTCTTTTTGGCATGTCCCCAAAAAGTAGTTCATTTTGACAAATCAGAATACAAGATTTGATACCTTCCTCAAGTTATCCTTTTGAAATGGTTCTGACTTCTGACAACTTTCTCTAAAAACAAAGATGGGAATCTGTTGAACGAGGTGCATTTAGTGCTTGTACGGTTGTACCCTAAAAAAAAAGCCTTGAAAAATTTTGGGACAGAGGGAGTAATTTGATTCAAGTACAATAGCAGAATCATGAATATCCAAATCACTCTTTTAATTGGTAGACATTTGGTTCCTGGAACATATAACATCTAGAAAGTTACACTTTTGAAAGTTCCTTAGGCGTCTACTTTGTTATATTGTCCCGGCTGAACAGCCTTAGTATCTGGTTGAAGACAACCACTGATATTGTATTGCAGTCAATTCCTGATTCAACTATCCAGCCACCCTATCAGAGATCCAGAAGCTTGTTGTGAACTCAAATATCCAACTTAGTAGCAAACTTAATCAATACAAACCGTTTTAACTGGTCCAAAAGAGATGTGATGTTTGGAAATTTATGCAGGTAGCACATACAGTCCCCACTAGTAGTATGTAATCCACACCTATACCATAAAAGATGGTCCACCATTTTAACAGTTAATAGTCAAGAGAGGCGTCATGCCTGTGACAATCAAATGCATAAAATCCTCCTAAACAAATTCACAAAGAAAGAAAAGATGCTACAAACCGGCTAGTGTTTTGTGATTGGAATTAGTAATGAAGTCATTGGAAATAGTCATAGACCAAGGATAAAATATGCTAAAGATTGACACAAGATGTTCCTGTTTCATTTATTAAGCATAACTGTTAGGAATATGTTTGTCTTAGCTAATTTCGTGAAATCTTGTGTAAGTCTCAATCTAATTTCATGGTCATGGTGCTTCAAAGATCAAGATCCGTATGCGTCAATGAAGGGAGGAGTTCAAGCTACAAAACCATATCAAGTGTTCTTCGATGCACCTTCAAACTTAGGACAAAAGTAATGACCTTGAGACCTAAGAACCTTAGTTTAAATGTTAAACTTAAGATGATTAGGATTATGAAAATAGAATTTAAAAAATCTGTAAATGACTCTTGAGGGTTTTTCATTAAAAAAGTTTTAATGTGATTTGAAAATATAAATTGAGTCATTTATCGGACCCTACTTGAGTAATACATTCTATTGATCAAGTGCTCAAGATGACTAGTTTTTGCTTGGTTTTCTGCTTTAAAATCAGTAGAGACCGACCTCTGCTCGCTTGCACTCAACTAAAGTAATCTCTGAACACTTAGGGATAAAATCGAAGAAGACTATCGAGTTAGATAGTGAAAACTGCCCTCTAGCCACTCGCAGGCACTCTAGCGGTCTCCGCTCCACTAATCTGGCTTGGCTCCTTTTTTATTCACAACCGCTTTCCCATTACCCGGGCAGTCATTCGTGAATTCTAGTTTACTTGGTCCCTAAGATTAACCTAATTCCGAACCTATAAATTGGGAAAGTCTTCTAGAGCTAGAGTAAGCCTCAAGAAGCCTCTTGTAAGCCTACATTGAGTATTCTAACATCTAGAGAGCCATAGATAAACCCTAGGTCCCTAAAACCAAAGGTCATCCATCTTGAATCTTCAATTCAAACTTGTTCTTGCTTGTAGTTACAAAACTAAAAAAAGAAGTGTGCATCCCATGGGTCTTAGTGGAGAAGGTCGCTCGAAGAGCCTAAATGATCCATTGCGGTGGAGGCGTTCAAGTGAACTTGCTCATAACTCTGGTGAGGGAATTTGAATGAGAAATTTACTGAAGGAAAAGGACATTTTTTCATGGTATTGGTTGAGGTGTAAGCCTCGAGTACTAGTAAAGTGACCTTGAGCTAGTGGATTAGGCTAGGTGAACCCCGAGTGGTTCCTCGATTTTCACCGGTTGGATTTCCACGTAAACAAATTGTTTGTGCCCTTTATTGCTTTAATTCTTTTGCATATACACTTGAAATTGCGCACATGCGCACCATGTGTGTAAATGATTAATTGTTCATCTTTCAATTTATTAAAAAGGGTTGTGTAAACAATTGGATTTGGTGGGATCATGATCGTGATGAATTATAGTGTTAATCGATCAATTGCTATATCTCTACATTGATTCACATGACAAAGTATTTGGGTTGAGAAGTTCAAAGTGATGATCGACATATCAATCTTTGAATCTGTTAATTGTGGTAGATTATATTAAAATTGGAATTTGTTTGATCTTAAAATTGAATTATCTTATTCACCCCCTCTAGGTTGTGTCTAGCATCCCACGTATATAATCGTGAGGAAAGATCTATTGGGCATCTCTCCCCAATAACAATGTTTCTACACTTAAGAGAAGGAAATAAAACAGTATGAATAAAGTCTAATTAACATATCAACTTGGAGACTCGCAAGAGAGAGAGAGAGAGAGTTTACCTTGGAGGCTTTTACATGGGCTAGGCAAATACCAACTAAACCAACACCTGATCCAACCTGTTCGTTTATTTTACAAACCACATCAAAAAAGAAAGAAAGAAATCACTATATGTATTCAAGAGGTCATAGTTTTACAATTATCAGAGTTACACTTGAAATGACCAAAAAGATCCCACGCCAAAAGCAATCCAAAGCATGAAATCAAAGAAATGAGAAAAATAAGGCAAGACATGACATATAAGGTAAGTTTCTGACATTCTTTCGTAAAACCAAAGTTAAATATGTGATTATAACTTGTTAAGGCCGAGAACATTATTAATATGGAGAAATGATAGCACGAACAACTATGTGCCAGATTTCCAGTTGGACAGCACTGGAAATTCAATAAGAGCAAGGATCGAAATATCGTTTCGGTACATAATTTCAATCAGCTTGGAAACGGAAACATTTCAATAGTGTTTCAGAAATATTTTGGGAACAGAATTTTAGTCATATAACATATAAAAATTTCCAATATTCAATCACTAATTTGTTTTGGTCGCCGTTATACAGAAACTTTTCGAATGTTTTGACCTTTTCAAAACAAAATTCATTTCCTTGCATAAGAGAAAGAAAGAGGGATGAATGAATATAAAAAATATACCTTACCTCAAAACAAGATTTACTCAAGAATAACTCAGGGCAAGAAAGAATGAACTCTGACAAGAAAAGACTTGAGGGCCAAATGGAACATCTGTATAAATCCACTGGTAAAAATCAGTGATAATAATGTTGAGAAATTCTATGCATAAGAAATTATTCGCAATTTAAACCATTTATTCTCCAATTTACAGAATTTCCTGATCATGCAATTTGTCAAAGTTCATAGGTAGAATTTGGTCTAGTAAGTTCAAACTGCAATCAATGCTTCTTGATATAAATATTGAAGGTTATTGGTGGAGCTTTGAATTCAAAGTAACCTAATACTCCCTGATTTGCTGAAAAATTCGAGCTCAAATTGGACAAACTATCAAATCTGCGCTTTAGTGCGATCTGAAAGTAATCACAAAATCAGCATCTTGTATGGTGGGCAAAATAAATTTTAAGTCAAGCTCAAAGTGTTCAAGCCATGTCAGTGGAAAAGGAATAAATAATGTTTAAATTCATCTTTAATCCCTAGTTGGCAGTAGTAATCGTTTTTGGGCACCCTGAACTAAAAATATGGTGCATCTCACAACAACTAAAAAAGGAGCTTGGAACGAAGAATGTGAAACAAATTGAGCTAAGCTCGATCAAGGGGCCGTCCTTCAAGCTAACTCACGTTGGCAAAGTCCAGTTCAATATAACCAAATTGACCGCTGTCAATTTTGAGATTAGACAGTTTCAAGACATATTCAGAGTAATTCAGTCAAATCACTCTAATCTTAAATATGCATTTAGTGGCGCTAATTTCGGTACCCTGACAAGTATAACCTATCCTGACATACACGAATGCTTAATCCTATTTAACAAAGCTCTGTGCCACTACCACCAAATCTTTATCTAATCAACTGTAATGGTAAAGTTGCAATTTTCCTTACACGAGCGTAAAGTAAAACACTAAGTCAATAAGGTCTAAATACTTGGATCAACTGCCATCCATAAATAACTTGATTTAAAAAAGGATTCAAAGATGGCATGCACAAGGAAACCAAGTCTTGGCAGTTTAGTGGGATCCAACATTAGATAATAGAAATAGATATCTGTAATACATACCCAGTATCTCCTTCAAGCATGTTGAGAGAACATCGTATTGGAATCACTAGCTTCCTTGGCTTTGGACAACTAGGGAATTCAAGATTGTCTTCATGAAAACCAAAGCAACAATTAAACATTAATTTGTGCAAAAATATCAATTGTGTTTATCATACTTGAGATAAACTTCCTACCATTTGGAAAAAGAAATGTAATCCATTTCAATACCCTTGAATTTCCTTTCGCCAAATTATCCTCCTAACCAACCAAAAGAAAATCTTGAAACATAATTAATGATTAAGATTAAAGATATTAACAATAAAATCAATCAATTTAACCACAAGATTACCTTTAATGAAGCCATGTAAAATGCATATTGTTCATACAGTTCATCCAAAACCTCAGCACCACTTGATTCAAGTTCATCAATAAGCTTTTTCAGAAAACCTTTCAAGTAAGGTGCATAAAATTTCTCATCCTGTAGAATTAAAAAAACCAAACCAAGCACATTGCTCACCAAAATACTCAAAGGGCGTGCAATTTATAGCTGAGAAAATGTAGGAAAATAGAAAAACAAAAAAAATTGAAAAATACATTCATCAATGTTGGTAACCCGAACAATGAGTTTTAATCTATTGAAATCAGCCTATAGCACAAACCAGCTAAAATTTCCACCTTTTCAGCGAGACCAAATCAACTATTAAGCATAAATATTCAGAATTCAATTTTATTCATTTAAAGCAACATTGAACAAAAAATTCATATTTTTCTTTTTCAAAATTCTTTTATTCTTCTCAGTTTTTAGTGCGCAAAGGGAGGGACGAACTGACAAAGAATCCATTCAGTTGCTATTAGTTGCTCAGTTACTCGGTTACTTTTCAAAAAATAAAAAAGATCGAAACATTGTATACGACATCAAATTAGATGTCTTTTTTTTCTTTGTTTCATGCTCTTCGAATTTTTAAAAGGAACGTAGTGCACTGACTTACGGCTTTGCTTATACAGTGGTCCCAAATGAAGTTCTGTACTTTCTCTGTAACCGAACCACCTCCACAAACCCTAGGGTTTCAGGAATCACAAACACAATCCAGTTTGTTATATATTTCTAATTAAATGACAACTATAAAAAAAAAATTAATAATAATAATAATTTGCTAGACAAGAAAATGGGATTGTGTTGGCTAAAGTGCGCCCCGAGAGGGGGTTACCGGGCCAAGGAGATCAACACCTCCGGAGGTTCCATGGCGAGAAAGGCAGAGACCAGGTGGAGGGATAAAGATGAAGGCACGTTCGGGTCCAGCTCATGGTCCGCCATCAACCCCAAGTTTAGGTAAATCCAAATCTAAAGAAAGCGTGACCTCTGAATCCATATGCAATTCATTGCCAGCAGGCATCAACTTCCACGAAGTTTTTTTTTTGGGGGGAAACTTACATCCAAACATCTTGAAATTTAATCACAAAATATTACATACTTTAACGCTTCGATTAACAAACTACACTCAGATTCTTTGAATTTTTCAAGTTTTAAATATTGTATTAAAATTTTTTATTAGTTACAGAAATAACGGAATCTATTAAATAACTAAATTACTTTAATTAAATATAGAAGATATTATGTCCATTACAGTTTAACCCTTAAGATAGCTTAAAGTAATTTGAAGTATAAAGCAGAAATACTAAATGAGTTCTTTTTATTTTTAATTTATTTTAAATTTTTTATGTGAGAGAGAACCAGAAGAAAAATATGTTATTATTGTCGAGAGAGAAGTTTCAATTTTTGTTTTTATTTTTTACAAGAGAGAGTTTAATTTCAACTTTTAGTTCTATTTTTTTTTTACCGGATAAAGAAAGAGAAATACGTGGAGTGAATATGAGTTGACTTTTGAGTACTTTTTTTTATTTTTTAACTCTGATTTTTAAGTTTTTAATGTTATGGATTGGATCATGGGTCCAAATTATTTACAAAAGAAAAAAAATTGACTAGACTTAGATTTTTTGGGCTTTTTTAAAGAGCTTAAAATTGGGTCTTTCGAAAGCCGGTACACGAAATTGAACTTAATTGTCAAAAAATACATAGAAAAAAATATTTTGTAAAAAAATCCACTTAACACAGAAAGACTTGAATATCCTTTTATTGTAAATAAGTTTTCTTATTATATATATATGTGTGTGTGTGTGTGTGTGTGAGAGAGAGAGAGAGAGATCCCGTGTTTCATATAAATATAAATGATATTAACTTGATAGTATTTTTAAAATGATTAAAATGATGAGAAAAATTTCAAATCGTTGATAAATGAATAGTCGCATAAGTTTGAGGTACGGGCGTATTGACTTTTGGGTCAAATTTAATTTTTTGAGGTGTTTATTATTGATAAGGGTAACTAAGTAAATATATTAATTTTTTTAAGTCAAAATAACATTATCATTGAATCCGGGAAGTTCGAAAACCTTGAAATAAACGTTTAACTCATATAGTGGTTCGAATAGGTAAAATAGTAATTTTAGTGTTTCAGGTATACATTAACTTTAGTTTTGAGATAAATCATAAAACTAAATGTTTTTAGATTAAAATAACATTAAAAATAAATTCAAAACGTCAAAAAATTTTAGGGTAGTCATAAGGATCAAATTGGAGATGTCTAGTGGTAAAATCGTAATTTCACAGAAAAATACATTTTTTTTGCCTCATAAACAGTAAAATTCGGAACTGTCGTGTTTAAAACCCCAATTTCAGCCCCATTTCTCCCATTATTTCATTTCACTCTCACTCAATACCTCTTAGAACCCTAAGAGAAGATAAAGGGAAGAAGAAGGTCTCTAAAGCTTGGGTTTTGCTTGGAAATCCTATAAACTTGGCTTGGAATTCTTGATTATTAGGTGGAGTTTTCATCTCTCTTGTATTTACATTGTGCATCTTATGTATTTTCTTTAACTAAAACTTACTATGTGTTTGATGACAAAATACTTGTTATAAACCTTGATTTAGTGTTGAGTATGCTATGAATTGTGAACCTATATGCATAAAAATTATTTTAGTGTTATGGGTTTGAAACCCTAGTTTGATTTTAGTTATGGGCATTTGATTAAACTTATAATTTAGGGGTTTTGAAGTGTGCTATAATCTTGTACATAATATATATGACTTATTCTCTTGGAAATGGTTGTGTTGCTTTAAAAATGCAAATTTTGAGATTTGAGTCTACTACATGTTTGATAAAATGTCAAGGTTATGACATGTGTTTTCAAAAGAATTTATGGATATAGAAAATAATGATTTTTGGAAAATGTATGCTCGATACTAACATGTAGAGGGTTAGTAAACGGTTGGGGCCTATTGAGTAAGTTGCCAAGGCGGCTACTAGTCCTAAGGGGGATTGATTATGGCAGTGGTTTTCGGTGATGACCTATATGGCGTCATAAGTTGTGCTCTACACATTTCCTTTGAAAAGCAAGAAGGGCGATGAGACCTTAGAATGCAAGACCCAAAAGGTTTCTTCGGGGATGGTTCATGTGTGAACCGGTTTGATTGGTTATATTATCTGTATGCAAGGCATGCATGATATTTGTTATGATGATTTTGCTCTAAATATATAAACCTTTAATTTATACCTTGTATATTTCTAATGATGAGGTGTTGAGAGATTTTTATAAATGTTTTACTTATTATCTTGTACCTATACTTAATTATAGAAAGTTTTCATTACTTATTCATATAGTTTGTGGAATGTTGGTATTTAAAATTTTGTAAATTCTTGAGAAAATGATTATCCTACTGAGTTGTGGTTGCTCATCCTTTACTAATATTTTTAGAGTCTAACTTGTATCCTAGGGCATAGGCGATAGAATGCTTATGGGAGCCTGGACTAGAAAGAATCTCTTTTAGAGTCTTTTTGTATTTACCTTTAGAACTTATATAGAAATGTTAGCACACAAACAATGTGTTTAAAAATGTTGTCTCGAGACATTTTGTGATGTACACTAGATCATCCCATAGAGGAATTATTATGACTTTGTGTACTAAGTTGTGATATATATTGGTATTGGATGTATCCGGATTTGGGAGGACTTCGTAGGCCTCCAATTGCCACCCCGAATTTAGTTGGATTATATTTTTTATGGAGGCATGTTGTGGATGTTTAGTTAGTTTAAATTATGTTATGCTCTCATAGGGATACTCTTACTAGCTGGTTGAAAGCCCGATTTTCAAATGAAACTATGCCGAAATTTTTGAAAAAAAAAAAGTGTTGATAAAACAAAATGTTTCATTTTATTCAATTATTATTGTAAATCGGCAAGAGAATTTGGGGTAAATATCTCTTTTTATTAAATCACGGTTTAATGAACTCTCTCCATTTTTTTAGGGATATTTTTCAATGTTTTTGGAAACTTTTGAAATTTGACAACTAAAATTAAGGAATTTTAATTATCTTATATTAGAATGTACTAAAATTAAAGAATTTTGATTTTACATTAGATTTAATTTGGTCACGTATATATATATACACACACACGATACTGCAAAGTCATACTATGAAGTCTAGTTTCTATTATTCCTATATTGTTTTGTTACACTGTATTGATACACTTTAAATTTGTGTAATTCTTAAAACCTAGTTTCTATTACTCATACACTGTTTTGCTACACTTTATTGATACACTTTAAATTTTTATAAATATAAAATAATCATATAATTCTTGAACATTTTTTTCTATTGGTGATTATGATTGATTTTTTGTTGGGGTAAATCACATGTATTTGATATTACGATTGTGGATGTACAAAAATTAGACATTTAATTTCATAAACTCTTTAGTGTCATACTGTATTGATACACTTTTAAATTATAACTTAATATGAATTCAAATTATAAATTAATTTTATGTACACCATGTAATTATAAATTGAACAAATACATAGCATTTGCTAGTCCCAAAGAAACTACCACGAAAACAACATATAGAAGAAGAAGAAAATACAATTTAAAATTCAAACAACAACCATTATTATAGTGTTCAATATTCAAAAGCAAAACTGTAAAAAAAAAATTATAAAATACAAAAATATTAAAATTAACAAATAATCATTTGAAAGATGAAAAATTAACAAAAAAAATGACCACTCAACACAATAAGTAGAAACGAATACGAAAACTGTGAAAAAAAAACCCGAAACTAACTAGTAGTGTGTGGAACGAACAAAATAAAAAAAATGAAAGAAAGTATAAGTTCAACCTGATAATATATGAACGTTGTAGAAGAAGAAATATGATATGTTTGAGTTTTTTCGTGTCCGTCGGAGGATAATAAAAATTATAGGTTTGAACTTTTTTGAACGTTAATGGCTGACAATTTGGAGAAGAAAAAGAGAGAGTCATTTACTTACAATGATAATGACAAAAATATTTCAAATTAAAAATGGTAAAGATATACACGATCATCGTTTATATGCAAATCTTGTGATAATATAATTCTTCCATTATATTAGGAAATCAATAATACAAAATCAAAAATCTAATTAATTGTCAAAAGAAATATGCATGATTTAAGGGAGGACAAATATGTCAAAAGAAAATAATAAAAAGTCAAATTATGTACTTCGACACAATTAAGTTCTAAAAATAAGGACTTAATTATCTAACATTAAGAGTTATGTACTTTTTGATAAATAACTCTAATTTCGTGTATCTCCTTACAATTTCCGCCTTAAAATTTGGGTCCTCTTTAGTCCGATACACTAAATAAGACTTATTACTATATAAGTCCTTAATGGAAAATATTTTTAAAAAAAGTCCTTCAGTGATAAAAAAAAAAATACCTCAATACCCTTTTATTATACACTTGTTGCCTAAAACGGTTTTAGAAACCCATAAAACAAAAAATATATATTTCTTTTTTCTTTTTTTAGAGATATGTTTCAAAGTTTTTGGGAACCTTTTGAAATTTAAAATCTAAAATTAAGGAATTTTAATTATTTTATCTTATAAAGTACTAAAATTAAGGAATTTTGATTTGTATTAGGTTTAATTTGGTCACGTATGTATATATATATGAGTTCTAATATGAGATAAAAACCTAAAATTTAGGCGTTTTAGAGATTACGTGATACAACAATGGTCTTCAACATAACAAATTTTATTTCCTTTTTTTAGGGATATGTTTCAAAGTTTTTGGGAATCTTTTGAAATTTAAAAACTAAAAATAAAGAATTTTAGTTATCTTATCTTAGAAAGTATTAAAATTAAGGAAATTTTGTTTTCACATTGGGTTTAATTTGGTCACGCATGTATGTGTTATATATATAATATGAGAAAAACAAAAAAAATTAGGAGTTTGAGAGAAAAATAATACTATAAAATCACTCTATGTAGCCACACTGTCTATGAATTGAGTATCACTATAGTGTCACACTATTAATCCACCAAATATGAAGGGAACAATCATAATGTTTAAGATGTATTTTTTTTTTGTAAATAATTCTTTCAATTGGCATATTTATGGGTACATGTTGCTTCCTTTAGACACGGATATTGATGTGTTGGTTTTATTAAGTCACTCTATAAAACCAACATCTCAAATTGAAGGAATGCTATGGTGTCACACTTTCTATGTGAAAGGGACAACCACAGTGTTTGAGATACAAATTTTTTTTTTAACTTGGAGTCACACTATTTATCCACTATAGATGAAGTCACTTTTATAGTCACACTTTCAACAAACACTTTGTTTCCATATAGTGTTGTTTTGCTTGAGTAACCATTTGTTGCCATAGTTCTTCCTTATTTTGGAATATGAATTTACTAGGTATTGCCCGTGCCTGAAGACACTAGATATACAAAAAAAATTGTTATCTAATTTTATGACAAAAGGCAAAATAAAAGTCTGTCACCAAAAACCAACTACATCATATCCTAATTTGTAAAAATTTGTGGACTATTTTCATAGTGCCCCAATTCCTGTTGTAGCCATAGTGAAACCAAAAACCGTATTATCATTGAATAAATTAAACTTCACAGCAAACTACATAATACCAAACTTAATGGGGGTAAACTACATGTCTATCACTTAGCAAAATTTGCACCAAATAACACAAGCATTCACAATGGTGGAGTTTGAAGTATAATTTAATTCAAGGATTAATTACCAATTGCAATATTGGTGCAACCAATATCTAGAAAACCCATGCACTCAAATAACCCATCAATGTTTATTATTTTTAACTAACCTGAAATCAACAAAGCAAAAAAAGAAAAGGTTAAGAAACAATAATTAGTAACAGAACCCCATATGCATACCCACAAAGGTGAGGGTTCTAACCATGAACAGATCACTAATGAGAGCACATCAACTTAAAATGAAGACAAATCAGCCAAACAAAGCCAATAAACTATTTTCAATTCTGATTCAGCATTTTAAAGGCTGTCATTTGGTAATAAAAAAAACAAAATAAAGAAATATTGTACTTCTAAAGCTGTCCTAAAATTATGAGGTTTGCCCATGTATAGATGTCAAATGGAATGAAATGTACAAACAGATCACATGAAGACGATGAACCTAAAATCAAGAATCTCCTTTAAACATCGCTCAATTGCCACCACCACGTGTGATGCCCCTAAAACTGGGGACCCTTTGTGAATCCGTTGATCACCCATCAATCCACGGAAAGTACTCGTGAATGTCGCATAACCTGACACCACGTTATAACATCCCCTTCACCAGAATCGTAACCAACATAGAGTTTGAGCAGAGTCTCCCTTGTACCGGGCACTCTCAAACACATAACTTGTATACATTTCAATCACTTGACCATTACAAGGTCCAATATACATCAATTTGTCCTTAATATTACTCAATTTACATCCTTTGAACAAAAGGGCTGAAGGCCCGAAAGCTTGGAAAAATTATTTTGAATTTTTGAAAATTTTGGAAGAGCTACTAATAGCTCGTGTACGTGCTATCGAGAGCTGAGTCCTCTGCCAGCGAGCTACCGGTAGCTATGAACCAAGCTACCGGTAGTTGAGCCCACTATTTGCGAGCTACCCTAGCTATGAAACGAGCTACCAATAGCTACCCATAGCAATTATACTATCGGTAGCTAATCAACGTGCTATCGGTAGTAGGACCCAATTTTCCCCAATTTAATCCTTTTTCAATTTCAACTCACGCAATCTCATACAACATTTACCCAAACTCATATAACATCTAATTTTATACAAAATATAGTCTGTATGAGTTCATTATACAATCTTTTATACAACATCACAAGTCCAAAACTAATTACACGATTGATTTACAAAAATGCAACTTAAAGCCACATTCCGACTTTTTCTCAACACGGACCCATGTGAGAGCCGTCCATCGGTGCTTGTCCCGCACCTAAAATGTTGTTCCCATAACGTGTGAGTCACGCTTAATATGGTATCTCCTAAATAGGCTACTCCCCAATCTAGATGCATATGAAATGCTCATATGCAATTCAACAATCAAACAAGCATTCATCCAAGAACATACAACTTCAAGAATGAATGTCATAATGTCATGCCATATTATGAGGTGAGACTCACACATGCAACACAACCCGAGCCTTCACCGGCTCCTATAACACATGCAATGTCATGCTTATGAATTCGGGCATTCCAAGCCCCCACCATTGATGTTACACATCCAATGACCATTATAAATCTCAGGTCTTTTTTAGGGTGGGTATTTGTGGACTTCCAGCAATGGGCACCCAACCGACACGATATTTATGGACTTCGACTAACAGCTCCGCATATGCCGACACACTTTATGAACTCAATACCAACAGAGTGCGTATCCAAATCACCAGGTCTTGCACCCAATGGATAATCTAGCCCTTCTTGTTAACCACGACCTTATATTCAATGCAAACCCGTGCGACTCAGTCGAACCTTGGCCCAACGTTCCCGAGCCCACACATCATCCACCAAGAATGGTGTTTGATCAAAATCATGCACACACCCAAACCCATGTCAATTGCCCACGAATGTGATGCTATCCGTGTATATGCAAATGTAATGAACAATCGTATTTCATATCATTATGTGTAAAACCCAGGTAAATTTGAACTTTTGTGAAAAATTGGCAAAACAATAATTTGCCACTATGGTACGGGTTGTAAGCCTAAATTTTTCTAGAGCTCGGATGACAAAACGGACCTTACCGTTGGATTCGTCTCGCGAAATCTAGCTAGCCTGTCAAATTTCATTAAATTCCGAGATAGTCGGATTTTTCAGGTTTTACGAGGTTGTCGGGCCTCGGATAACTCAAAAACGAAATTTTTAATAAATTTTTAAAATTTGAAAAATAAATGGAGGTAAGTTAAAATAAAAATATTTTGAACTTGAACTAGAGCGAAATTTAATCGTTTCGGGGCGAAAACGGACTCGGGAAAGGAGGGTCGTGTGGCGCATTGTGAACCAAGCAATTAAAGGGTATAAATAGGGGAGAAAATCTGATTTTCTCCCCATTTCTTCACCCGGTTCCAACGTGAGAAAGAAGAGAGGGAAAAAGACTTGAGTCTCCACCTTCTCTCTACGATCTACGGAGATCGGGTGCTCGAATCCACTCGGGCCAAGAACAAAAGTTGTTCTCCTCGCCAAGGGCTACAAAATCATACCAAGGAGGTCGGGTTTGGGCGAGATTCCAAGGACAGGATTTTGGGGAAGTGAAGATTCTAGCTTGAATCGGGTTCTTGAAGTTTCTCAACGTATTTTTACGCTTCAAGAGGTAGGGTTCCCTCCTACTTAGGTCTATCCTAAACCTACAATGCTTTAGTGAAATGGGTAGGTTGATGGAATTATATATCACTTGCCTATTGTTGGTTAATTGGTGAGATGGGTATTAAAATGGGGTAAAATCAATTCTAGCTTGGATTGGTAATTAGAAATTGCTAGTTGTGATTTCTAGAATTGGGTATGTGAGATCAACCTAATGTGATTCTTGAATTATGTGAATTATGGGCATGTTATGTGTTTACATTATGCCTTGAGAATTAAGTGTGTTATTGCTTGATTATGTGATGACATGCTTGAGTGTTGTTTCTAGATAAAATGTTGATATGTACCTATTGATATATTGACATTGTGAAAAATTGTGAGAATTATATGCTTATGATATAATTTGCCATGGGATATGTGAAATGCATTGAAATAGTTCATATGTCATTCATAGCATATTGAACATTGTGTCATTGTTGCAATGAGGCATCATATTGCATATGCACAGGAACATCGAATTTGTGGGTGTGTGTGCATAGTTTTGTCAACACCACACTTGGTGGATGACGGGTGGGCTCGAGTAAGCTTGGTCGAAGACCTGGCCGAGTCTCACGGTTTGCATGGTTAATAGGGTTGGGGTTAACAAAAAGGGCTAGAAGATCCCTCGGGTGCAAGGCCCGGTGATTGGGATACGCACTCCCTTGGTTCGGCCCATGAAATGTGTGGGTGTACACGGAACCCTCGGTCGAAGTCCGTAAATTTCATGTAGGTTGGGTGACCTTTGGTGTAAGTCCATGAACATCCACCCCTACAAAGACCCTAGATTGGTAAAGGTCATTTGATGTGATTATAGATGACGGATTCATACACATTGACACTTGCATGTGTTGAGGAGCTGAAAAAGAGCTCGGGTTGATGTGCGTGAGTGAGTCTCATCTCATTTCATGGCACGGCACGGTCGATTCCAACATGGAATGGATATTCTAAATTGGAATTTAATGTGTTGTTGATTATTGGCATATGAACAATTCATATATATCTAGGTTGGGGAGTAGCCTCTTTAGGAGATACTCTATTGAGCGTGGCTCACCCTATATGGGAAAAACATTTCAGGTGCGGGATATACGCCGGTGGATGGCTCCTAATTCGAGCCCCGTGGATGATGAAAGCCGGAATGTAGCTTTATTTTGAGTTTTTGTAAAATTATTATGAAAACTTTGTTTTGACATGTAAATATGTGGAATTGCTTGTAATGGGTATTGTACGTAGCATGTTTTACGTGAAGAATTTCTTTAAACATGTATGAGATGGTTTTGGAATGGAATTGATGGGATTGGAAATTGAAAACAGGTGAAACAGGCAAAATTGGACACGGCGTACCGGTACAACGTGGTCCAGTAGGCACGGCGTACCGGTACACTTTCTAAAAATCTGAAAATTTAAAACTGTTTTGCCAAGTTTTTGGACTATGTGTTTTCTCCCTTCAAATGTTATAAATGGACAATAATAATAATAGACTACCAATGTGGTATGTTGGGCCTTGGATGGGTCAACCGATTAAAAGTATATAGACTTTGTTTTTCTTTTATAATCTCGGTCAAAGGTATGCTTATGACGTGATGTCGGGTTGTGCGACAATCACGGGTCCTTCCGCGGGTTGATGGGTTATCAACGGTTAATAAATGACCCCTGGTTTTAGGGGCGTCACATTATGCAATCAAGTTTTCAATTGTAATTACAACATCATGTTCAATATGTCATGAGCATAACCTGAACAACTCCAAATTCTCAATGTAACTTATGTCATAAAGCATATAATTACATTCCAACATCTTCACAAGGAATGTTACATTAATTTCATTCAATTAACATGATCATTTCATTCAAGGCATTTTATCAAACACCCAAATGACACAAAATCATGTAAACACACAACATGTCCAATTCATCACATATCTCATGAAATTACCCAACAAACAATTTCAACCAACCCAATTTATGCAAAAATTGATTTAATACATTCTCATACAATTTTACGTACTCTAGTTACACTAGAAATACATTTAGACAAGAAATTTCATCTCTAAACACACTATCAATTTCATACGCAAACCCTAGGTTAAAAATAAACCTAGCTAGGAGAAGAACCCCACCTCTTGAAGCATGATACGAGTGGTAGAAACTCCCAAGAACCCAAAATCAAGCTTCAAGCCTTGATTTTCAAAAATCCCGTCTTTGAGACTTCAGCGAAATCCCCGATTTTTGGTATGTAGATGTAGCTCTCGTCGCGTAGATCAACTTTTGTTGTTGGACTGAAACGGACGAGAGGCTGGCCCTAGATCGTACAAAGAAGCTTGAAGAAACCCACATTTTTCTCTCTTCTTTCTCTCTCCCAAAAATCTGGTGTAAAATGGGGAGAAAATATGATTTTCTCCCCTATTTATACCCCTTAATTCTTGTTCCACAACGCACCACACGTCCCTTTTTTCCTAATCTAATTTTGTTCCGAATCAATTAAATCTCGTTCCGTGTTATGTTCAACATATTTTATTTGAACTAACTTTAAAATATTTTTCATACTTCGCGATTAAAACCAGATCTCGTATATTTTAGCCGCGCGATGTCCGATTGCATCGTAAAACGTAAAAAATTTGACTGTCTCAGAATTTAACAAAAATTGACTGGGTAACTAGATTTCGTGAGACAAATCCAATGGGGATGTCTGTTTCATCATCCGAGTTCTAAAAAAATTTAGGTTTTCAACCAGTATCGTAGCGACTAATTACCATTTTACCCTTTTCCATAGAAGTTCAAAATTTTCCCGGGTTTTACACCATGCCCTCTATTTCTACAATATCCTTTCCAACATCACTGAATTGTGGCTGTAGTTCATCATTGCCAACCCTCCCTGATAAAAACCCTAACCAAAAAAGTATACCCCAATGGGTCCAATCACAACCATCAAGAAATGTTCCAATTGGCAATAAAATAAGAAAAGAAATACATACCCTAAATAGTAGTTGAATGAGAACTTTACAAAGACATACATCGAAAAAAAAAATCATGGATGAACACTTTGCCTCAGAAGCAGGAGTAATTTCAACACCTTTAAATTTACCCGAAAGAATACTTGATATTCGAAGGTATTTAAACTGGTAGTATATCAAAAAGAAGCAATCTGATAAAAAAGTATCAAAATAATACCAAGCAAATTTCCACATGTACATATGAGCAGTAATAGTAATAGTAAGATTTAGAGCAATATCAAAAAGCAAATGACAAAAAATTGGACCTAGTTCATGTGCATCAATTCAAAGGGCCCCTCAAAATCGAGCAACTAACCAAACGAAGAGTTTTCACATCCACATGGATAACTAAGATTGCACATAATTGTTCAATTATCTATCAAACGAAAAATAAAAACTGAATAAAGAATTCAAACAGCTTGTTTCAAATTCATTTCTACATATGCCCAATGGATATATGTTTTTAAGCAAAAAATGTCGGTTTGTCACTCTGTTGAACATCTCGTGTACACTGTCTAGAAAGAACATCAATGTTAACTAAATTTATATATATATATATATATATATATATATATATATATATATAATATATATAAGATAAAAAGAAAGAGTTGGCCTACGAGTCTGAGAGGCGTGTGATCACTGTCCTAAAGCAACTGAGCATCTCCATGTGAGGGTACTGACGGACACCAGCAATTCAATGATCCAACTCAGACACTCGCATCAGCACCTCCTCAATGGTCACGTTCACTGGAAGGTAGGCGTGAACCAGACACTAATCAAGTTGCCCAAAACAATAATAAAATAATACTAAATCTGGTATGGATACAAGCACACAGTAGGAATAAGTCAAAAAGTACAGTCGGCAGAAAGCTTTTCTGGCAAATTATTTTCGAGAAAAAGAAGCTTTAATAACAAGAAGAACTACCAAAGGCAAAGTAAGGAGATCAGTAGACAAGCAAAAGACGTTTGGGATAGAGAGAATAGAAGTTGATGGATGAATCTCATCTCACCACATCTCCTTTTATAGCTAATGATTTAGTCAATTAAATATACCCTTGTTATTGCTCCTTTAAAGCCATTAAAGTTTTGTACAATGACGGTCTATTGGAACGTTGGTGCATATCAGTTGTGTATGTAACTGAAAATCAATAAATCCCAGTATTTAAATTGATAAAATTTATAAGAAAATTAAAAAGTTTTAATAAAGTTTATTTTATTCTTACAATCCCCCACAAGTTTTTAAAACTTTGAAATATCTCAAAATATTTATGAAAATATATATATACTGATAGGGCAACTATAACACTGTGCAATGGGTGTAGGTGTCTTCTCGACTAGAACCTCACTTAGTGTTGACAGTTTCCCCCTAAAGGATCATAGTGACCAAAGGCTTGAACTAGACCCATTGGACCAGAGTTCAACATGTCACACACACAGTATCGATATTCATCAGGATTCACGAGTCAGTGCTATTATTAATGACTATGCACTTGATCTTGATTCTTAGAAGAGTTTCTAGATAATAGCCCATTTCTCATAGTCGTGGCCTCATGACGGCTCTCACTTAGGTGAGCCCTCCAAGGGTACATGTGCACAATGCCCTACAGGAGTGTTCATGCCTCAGTCTCATTCAGGGAAAAACTCTTCCTTACCGTCGCACTACATATGCACTTCTGCCATAGGGATGAACTGGAAAAATATCTCCTCTTGGATATTTCCTAAATAACAATGCTAATGAGTCATGCAGTATGAATTGTTTCTACCCATTGAACTTCCTTCATAGGTTCCCAATCACAGAAGTTGGGTTACCTCCCTAGGTGACTCCCTTGCAGGCTTAAGCCCATCCCCCTCGACAGTTCTGAGACTGTTTTTCTCGAAAACCCTTTAGTTAGCTGATCAGCTATATTTAGCTCAGACTTCACAAATTCTAGTGAGACTATGCTTTTACTCAACATTTTCTTTATTTATTTATATCTCGCTTGTATATGTCTATTCATCTTTTTATTATTATGATTTTGCTCATAAGTTCAATCACTGCCTTACTATCATAGTGTAATGAAATGGCAGGTATGGATTTTTCCACAAGAGATATCTCTAGTAATAAATTCTTTATCCACTCAGCCTCAGTACACGTGGTATCTAAGGCTATAAGTTCTGACTCTATAGTACTTCTTGATATTAGAGTTTGTTTTTTAGAACCCCCAAGATATGGCTGCTCCACCCAACAAAAAGACATAACCAATAGTGGATTTTATATATAAACTATCGGTGATCCAATTTGCATCACAGAAGCCCTCAACTACACTTGGAAATCCACTATAACATAAAGAGTAGTCTAAGGTTCCTTTAAGATACTTAAAGACTTTCTCTAAGACAACCCAATGCTCTTTACTCGGACTATGTGTATATCTACTCAATCTCCCTACGGCATACGAAGATATCCGGTCTAGATTATAATAAAGACCTAATTATTTATGAGTACTTCAGTTGTGAAATCGGTTCTCCTTTATTTTTCTTCAAATGTACATGAGGATCATATAGTGTTGATACAGATTTACTATCATTAAACTCAAACTTCTTCAACATTTTTTCTATGGTGCTAGATTGACTTAGAGATATTCCATTGGATGTTTTCTCTATTTTCATTCCCAAGACTACATAAGCTTCTGCCAAGTCTTTCATATCAAACTTAGTAGATAAATAAGATTTAACATCCTTAACTACCTCCAAGTTTGTCCCAAAAATTAGTATATCATCTACATAGAGACATAAGATCACACAACTATTCTTATAGTATAAACATTTATCACTTTCATTAATTTTAACACCATACTCTAGGATCACTTTATCAAACTTCTCATGCCATCGTTTAGGAGCTTGCTTAAGGCCATATAAAGACTTCACTAATTTATGAACCTTATGTTCTTGTCCTTTTACCCTAAACCCCTCAGGTTGTTCCATTTATATCTCTTCATCTAAATCCCCATTTAGAAAAACGGTCTTGACATCCATTTGATGTATTACTAAGTTTTGGATAGATGCTAGGGCTACTAGTATTCTAATGGTAGTGATACTAGTCACAAAAGAGTATGTATCAAAATAATCTATCCCTTTCTTTTGAGTAAATCCTTTAGCCACCAATCTAGCTTTATATTTATTTATACTCTCATCAAGTTTTAGTTTCTTCTTAAATACCCACTTACACCCAATAGCTTTGCTTCCAGGAGGCAATTCTACTATCTCCCAAGTATTATTTAGCAATATAGATTCAATTTCACTATTAATAGCCTCCTTCCAAAAAGGTGCATCTATAAAGGACACAACTTCTTTATATGTCGTGGGCTCTCCTTCTACTAGAAAAGTAAAAAATCTTTCTCCTAAGTCTTTCTCTATTCTAGGTCTTTTACTTCTCCTTAACTCTACATGTTGTTCTTTATCTTTCTCTAAAGGAGCAATAGAACTAGTAGAAGGTTCAACATTAGTTGAAGGTGTTTCTCTTACTTGATTAAGCATTGTATTTTTAAAAGGAAAAATATATTCAAAAAACGTAGCATCTCTAGATTCAATTATAGTATTATTTGAAATTCCACTAACTTTTAATTTAATAACTATGAATCTATTAGCGCTACTATTTTGGGCATATCCTATAAAAACGGTGTCTACGGTCTTAGGACCTATTTTCTTTCTCTTTGGTTCGGGAATAGCTATCTTAGCTAAACACCCCCACATTTTCCTGATACCAAAGTTAGGAACTCTTCCCTTCCATATCTCATATGGAGTTTTCTCACTATATTTAACATATACTCTATTTAAGATGAAACAAGCACCAAGTATAGCTTCCCCCCATAAGTTCTCAGATAAGTCGAAACTAGTCAATATTGAATTTACCATATCCATTAAGGTTCTATTATTTCTTTCAACTGCTCCATTTGATTGAGGGGAATAAGGAGGAGTCACTTCATGTATTATTCCATGTTCTTCACAAAATGTATTAAGGTCAATTAGAATATATTCATCCCATCTATCGGACCTTAGTGTTTTCACTTTTCTCTCTAATTGATTTTCAACCTCATTTTTATATATCTTAAACTTATTAAATACTTCATCTTTGGTCTTGATAGATATAACAATATTTATAACAATCATCTATAAAAGTCACAAAATATTTATTTTTAGCTCTTGTTGGCGGTCTACTAGAATCACATACATCACTATGTATAAGTTCTAGAAGTTGGGTATTCCTTTCTACACTCTTATGAGGTTTTCTAGTTTGTTTGGCTTGTACACAAATTTCACACTTATGTTGAGATTTGGGAATAAGATTGAGATCCATCATCCTTTTGATTTTCTTAAGACTTATGTGTCCTAATCTTCCATGCCATACATTGCAAGATTCAACATTGAAAACTTGATGAGAAACTTCACTAACTTCTAAAAGTAGATTCTAATTTAAATAAATCATCACAAACATATCCTTTGCCAACAAATACATCATTCCTAGTTATCATAACTTTATTTGACTCCATTACAACTTTATAACTATGTTGGAGTAAGGACGACCCGCTGACTAAATTTTTTCTAACTTCAGGAACATATCACACTCCCTTCAAGATCAATGTCTTCCCAGATGTCATCTTTAGTTCAATGTCTCTAATTCCTAGCACTTGTGCGACGAAATCATTTCCTAGTGTTATACTTCTTTCACTTGATTTCTGATAAATTTTAAATAAATCACGATCAAAACAAACGTGTATATTAGCCCCAGAGTCTAACCACTAATCTTTATTTTGATAGGTAAAATTAATTAGGGAATGATTATACCTAAAAGAGGGTTCGACATAACTATCTCCATTCACTATAACATTGACTTGGGCTCTTGGATCTCTTTGATTTGGATTGGGCTTTGGCTTATACTACTCAGTCTTCTTGTAGTAGGTCCACAAACAAAGCAAGGCATCCTCTCTCTCCATAAGCCCTTGAACTTATTATTATTATTATTGCTTTGATGATTTTGTTTTTAATCATTACTAGGACGACCATTAAACCCCCTATTCTTAAAATTTCTTCCCCTAGGTCGAAAATTTGTATGGTTGTTGTTACTATTTTCCACTAGGTTTACCTTAGGGGATCTCTCATTTTGTGAGTTTGAACCAACCCTGTGTTTCTCTTCAACCTTAAGCGCATTTATAGTTTGGGTTAAGGTTAACTCTCCTTGCTTATGCCTAAGGGTCTTAGCAAAATTATCCCAAGAAGGTGAAAGTTTGTCAATTAAACTTGAAACTTTAAAATCTTCACTAAATCTAGTTCCATCCTTTTCAATTTTCCTAAAAAAATCTTGATATTCATGAATTTGATCACTAACAAGTTTATTCTCCACCATTTTATAATTATTAAAATTAGAGATCATAAATCTTTTAATTCCAACATCAACAATCCCATACTCGGGCTCCAAAGTGTTCCAAAGTTCTTTAGTAGTTGTCGTAGTATTATGGTAGACATCATAAAGATGGCTAGAAAGAGCACTAAGAATTCTATTATGACAGTGGTATTCAATTTGTTCAGGGGTATACCATGAAGATGACACTTGACTAGGTTGAGGCTCTTCTATGGCAGAAATTAAGTCTAGTACGGTTAACTAATATCAAACTTGTTTTTGCCACCTACGAAAATTTTGACCACTAAATTTTTCGGGTTTAACACTATTAACTTCTTCTAGTCTTGTCATCCTTAATTTAGAATTCAAGGGCAAAGAAATAATAAGAGATATGCAAAGAACTTGTATTGAATTTACATGCTAACTTTCAAAAACTCTAGCAGTTTTAATTTGTAACAAAATCAAGAAAGGTGTTAAGTTACTGTAATAGCTTTTGACACGTTCTTCTCAAAGAACTATACCATTTAAAACAAACAGTTTTTTTTTCCTTTTGTTTTTTAACTTTTATGTTGTAGCTTCTTTTAAGGCTGTGTTACTGCCCAAAACCTTTTTCCAACGAAAACTGTTTTTTTTTTTTAAGTGTTACTGTTACTATTTTTTTTAACAACAAATTCAGTTGCTTTAGATTGTTAACTAAATTTATATATTGTATATATACATATATATATATATATATATATATAAATACAATATAACATATATAATAAAAATAAAGAGTTGACCTATGAGTCTGAGAAGTGTGTGATCACTGTCCTAAAACAACTAAGCCTCCCCACGTGAGGGTACTGACAGACACCAACAACTCGAAGATCCAATACAAACGCTCGCAGCAGCACCTCTTCAATGGTCACGTCCACTGAAAGGTAGGGGGTGAACCTGACACTAATCGAGTTGCCTAAAACAATTATAAAATAATACTAAATTTGGTATGGATATAAGTAAACAGGAGGAATGAGTCAAAAAGAACAGTCGGTAGAAAGCTTTTCTGGCAAATTATTTTCAGGAAAAATAAGCTTTAATAACAAGAAGAACTACCAAAGGCAAAGTAAGGAGATCAGTGGACTAGCAAAAGATGTTTGGGATAGAGAGAATAGAAGTTGATGGATGAATCTCATTTCACCACATCTCCTTTTATAACCAATGATTTAGTCAATTAAATATACCCTTGTTATTGCTCCTTTAAAGCCATTAAAGTTTTGTATAATGACTGTCGATTGGAACGTTGGTGCATATCAGTTCGATATATATATATATAATGAATTCAAAACAAACACCCTGATGTAACTGAAAATCAATAAATCCCAGTATTTAAATTGATTGAATTTTATAAGAAAATTAAGAAGTTTTAATAAACTTTATTGGGTTAATTGCACTAGAAGTCCCCAAAGAATGGGGTTTGTCTCATTTTGGTCCCCCAATGTTTCAATTGCATCATTTTGGTCCATAAAGTATTGAATATGTTTCTATATAGTCTTTTAAGCAGACAACGTCCAGATTACTAATAATTTTTTATCATAAACTTATCACGTAATACATAAATATGGTCAAAAAAATAATTTTGATAGCTCTTAAACAAAATTTGGGTAGCTCTTGACAAAAATTGTGTAATAGGGATAACTTTTGACCAAAATTTGGGTAGGTCATAATCAAAACTGTGTAATTTGGGTAGCTATTTTGAGTAGAAATTTGGTCAAGAATTATCTAAATTATTTTTTTGTCCATATTTAAGTATCTCGTGACAAGTTTATGATAACAAATCGTTAGCAATGTGAATGTTGTCTGCTTAAGGGACCATATAGAAACATATTCAATACTTTAGGGACCAAAATGATGCAATTAAAATATTGAGGACCAAAATGAGACAAACCTCATACTCTGGGGACCTTTAGTGCAATTAACCCAACTTTATTTTATTCTTACAATCAATGAGAGCTTTTGGGTGACAGAGAGAAAGAGAAAAAAATGGGAGATGAGATGATTAAGAGGTACCTGAAACAGATGGCTAGCCAGTTGCTGGCTGTCGTTGGCAGTGTCTGTCCAACGGCATAGAGAGGGAAGAGATGCAGTTGTTGAAGGCGGAATGCAGTTGGATAGGGAAGCTTCGTAGAAGAGGGCATAGAGATATTAGGGCGAGAGATAGAGAGAGGAAATTGAGGTTTTAATTTGGAAAATAGATATTGGGAGACAGGGAGATGATCTATGAAAGAGAGATAGTTGAGAGACATAGGGGAAGATTAGGCTGATTTCCATGGCGTGAGAGACAGAGAGTGAGAGAGGAATTGAGTTTGGAAAATAGATCCTGGGAAAGGGAGAAGATCTGTGACATCGAGAGAAAGATTAGTGATGTTAGGCATGATTTACCGATAAGTAAGATGGAAAATTTTTAGGCGGGAAAAAAGATTTCAGAACTCATTCTAGTTCATCGGATTTATAATCTTGAGATGATTTGAGCCGTCTTTTATGTTAGGCTATTGTCATCCGTCAAATATGTTTTTGTTTTGTCTTAAAACGATCTTAACCGCTCTTTATCTTTGGAATTCAAAACTCTATCTACTTTATTATATATTTAGTGTGACAAAGGGGTTTTGGTAAATTTTCCCAGATGGAAACACATCATTGGTGCAGTGGTTTAGACACTATAATTACACACACGTTCATTTGGTTTAATACTATGACAACGAAGTGTGACAACATTGGCTAAGCGGCTTGAACACGACAATTACACACATATTCCTTTGTTTTAATAGTGTGACAACAAAGTATGACATCATTATTTTAGAGTTTGACAACTACGATTACAAACGCGCACATTCCTTTGATTTAATAGTGTAAAAACACAGTGTGACAACATTGGTTCATGTGTTGATACAATCACAATTAAGAAAATAAAAAAAATAGTGTTATAGTCATAAAACTGAAACCAAAAAAATGATCATACAAACAATTACATATACTGAAAATATAGAGCCACAAACATGAAGAGACGAATAAATCAAAAACATAATTTACATATCATATATCATATTATATAAATTATATGAGGTTATAATAATATGAATGAAAATTATAGTGTAACAGTAGAGTACCGAAAACATGGAGAAACGATCTATTATGGAAAAAAAAACTACCTTGGTCTAACAACAGTTTGATCGAAAAAAGAGACAAAAAAACGTGAACACTCAAACAATCAGTTGAAACAAAAAAATAGAACTAAACAAAAGAAAAAAAAATGAATGAAATTATAGTTTCAAACCTGATAATGGTTGAACGTTGCACAAGAACGAAAAAAACGAAAACTGATTGGAGAAGAATAAGGACCATCACTTCACGTTAATTGGTTGGAGAAGAAGAAAGAAAAACAAAAACAAGTTGGAGGAGAAGAAGAAGAACGATAATGGTTGATGGTTGGAGAAGAAGAAAAGCGATACTTTTGAAGGCAAAGATGTTGAGAATATAATTCCAAATTCAAAATGGATGATGATATAAAAAATAAACATTAGATGACAAATCTTCTGAGAGTATAATCCATCCATAAAATTAAGAAATATTTAGTATAATATAACAAATTCAAAAAATAAATTTATTGTCGAATATAATATGCATGATTTAAGGGGAGGATAAATACGTCAAAGAAAAATCTAAAAAAGTCAAAATGTGTACCAGGATAATAAAGTTAGGAAGGTGATGATTAAATGACTCAACATTATAAGCTATGCACTTTAAGGCCAATAGGTATTACTTGGTGTATCCCTTCACAATTATCTGTAAAAATTTTATGGATTTAATTTTTTTTTTGTAAATTAGTAATGTACCTAAAATTATTGAGCATTCTAAAAACTTGGGACCTAAAGCCCAGACTTTGTTTTCTACATTGTTGGGTTTGCCCTGTTGACCCATTGTATGGAAATGAGTTTTGAATTGAATTATTTGATATCTATATTAATTACTATTTTTCCTCAAAAAATTGGGATTTTATTTGATTTTTATGTCAATGAATGATATAATGAAACATGCAAATGTGTTGATTAGACTTATTTCATATGTTCGTACTTGATGATGGAAAAATTGACCCAATGTTAAAAGTTCATTTAGTCCAAGTCCAACCCATCCTATCAAGAGTTATAATTTAAATAGGATTCTACATATCATGGATAAGATAAATTTAACCGCACGGATAACATCAAATCACTGTATAAAGATAAGGATTAGATCCTTATCTTTTTATGATTGACTAGATCTTCAATCATTATCCCTGTGCAATTCAAACTGGCAAAACTCCTATAAATTGAGCTTCATTGATGCTTCATGTATGTCACTCTTAGCTTCTAAACACAGTTCATACATTTGAGTCACTAGTAGACTTAGGCATTGGAGAATCGACTCCCGGAGCTCCCTTCCAGTCTCTGACTTATCTTTCAGGTGATCAAAGCCCAATAAATTGGCATAGAAATCATCCAAATTTTGATATCAACATAACTAGTTTTGATTTTTTAAAGAAATGCGGGATATTTATTTTTGATTTTATTTCATTAAATAACATAATAGAACATGAATTTTGGTTGTAAAATTGTAATTCTCATTCCAATATTTGATATGTACTAATAAAAGTTCATTTTCATTACCATGGAATGCCTAATATCACTAGTGTAGTATTTGTAATTCCTTAATATTTGTTGATATTTTTTATTCTCAACTACCATCACTCATCGTTGCTACCACAACCACCCCCACCACCACAACCCCGGGTCGGGTTTTGGGTATAATCTGGGGTTTGAGTCCGAGGTACAAGGTCAAGGTTAGGGTCGGGTCAGGTCTAGGGACTATTTTCGATTCATGGGTCCGAGTCTAGGGATTATGCAAGTATTTAAGTGAATTTTCAATTTTTTTCCATAACTTAATCTTAGTTGTTATCAAACATTAAAATGGTAATGTGCATTCCATTCAATTCCCACCTTCATTTCATTCTCATATTCATTCGGTTTTCATGTAAAATAATTGTGATGTACCAAACATAGAAGGGTAATGATGGTCAATTTAAATAAGAGGGTATTGCAAATTATATGTTTTGTGCTCTTTTATAAATATTAGAAATATACGGTGTAAGTTGCACGTGAACATATTTAAATAATAATTTTTTTTTTAAAAATATTTTATATTTGTAATTAAATTAGACAATAAATTATATATTAAATAAATTATTACTTAATTTTAATTATTGATATATTATACCCCTCCCGGAGTACTTAGAGTATGTTTTGGTAACGTTTTTTATTTTTGTGTTTTCAAAAAAATAAAAAACAGAACAATATTTCTTTTTTTTTTTTTTGGTAAAAACTGAAAACAAGAATACATGTTTTGGAGTTATTTATGTTCATCAAATTCTGAAAACAAAAACAAAAAATATGTTTGATAACCACTTTAAGTTATGTCCTAACATGCTATAAAATACAACTCAAAATTATTTATCCCAACACATCCACTAACTTATCAAATAACACATAAAACAATATAATTTGATCACATAAGTCATTAAACATAGTAATACATCTCATTGTTCAACATACTACCAAATACACACGTTAATAAGTTATTATCACTTAAATAAAATTCCAATAATTAGTAATGCACAAATAAAGATAAAATTGAAACCACAACAAGTAAGCACGAGAATAATGATTTATTTCTTTTCCCTCCATTCTGATTGGGCTTAGAGAATCACACGATATTGCATTGTACTCGTCAATTCATATGAAAGAATCCCTGTTCACACCATCGTGGACAACGGTAAAAAAATCTACCATTAATTTTTTTGGTCCTCAAGACCAAAACATCAATGTTTTATTACCACATACCAAAATGCCAAACATGAAATAATTTTTTATTAATAAATATCAAATATTAGAATAAAAATTACTAAATAATGATCATTTTATTCCTACGTTTCATTTCACCTACCAAAATACCGAAAACAATCATCTTGAGCTTTAAAAGTACAAAAAAAAAAAAAAAAAAAAAAAAAACACTTCTTGAGCTTTGGCTGATAAAAAACCTCTACTTTCTGTACCACATTATCTACTCCATTATCAGCCATGAATCAAAACTACACTCTCTGGTGGCTATGGCCATGCTTCTCTCACTCTCTCCACACATACCAAAAACCCTGCTTACCTCTAACAGTAACTCATCCAAGCCCATCAATAGTCGAAAACAGAACACCCTCTCCAACTCCTCCAGGCGACCTTTCATTCTCAAGACTGCTTCAATTTGTTTACTTCCCCTACTTATACAATCCCCTTTTACCATATCGTCAGCTGAAACATCTCCTGCGAAGTCGTTTCTCTCGGGCATTGCCAACACAAAGTCTTGGTTTCAATTCTTTGGTGATGGGTTCGCCATTCGTGTTCCTCCTCAATTCGAGGACATTACCGAGCCTGAGGTGCTTTGTTTGTGGTCGATTGTTCTAATAATTCTGTTGGGTTGCCATATTTTTGTGTGATTTGTTTAGCTTGCAATATGTGGTTTCCTTTGTTTTATTTGCAACTGTTGGAAGGTGGCTAAGAGCATTAAATGAAAGACAAGTCTTCACACGGTTGCCAATCACTTTAGCCAATCGAAGTAATGCACCATCATAGAATTCGAGCCACCAAATGAGTTAACTCATCATCGCTCCATCGAAAGCTGTTGCTTCCAGCGACAACAACCAGAGGGTTATAACCTTTTATGTCTTGGTTTGTTAAAATAATTCAGGGCTAAGTACAAATGATATTTATCTTTGTTTTTATTATTTAGCTAAGTACATAATACTCCAACATGGTTCAATTCTGTTAGAGGTTGTATCCCATACTTTTATGTTTCACAGATGTTCACACATACTTTGTAACATGATGCTTAACATCATAAGCTTGAATGTTAGGTACTTGAAGAGCTATTGTTCTCAAATTAATTCATTATTTATGAGAAAGATTGGCTTCAGTTCTTGTATTTGGAATACTACATCATGCTGATAGAGCATTTTTGCTGCTAATCTTTCTAGGACTATACTGCTGGATTATCTCTTTATGGTGACAAGGCTAAGACAAAGGCCTTCGCTGCACGGTTTGCATCTCCCGATGGGTAACAGTTATCATGCTGGATTCCATTTATTTTGATGCCTTTTTCTTCTTAATTCTGCTGGAGTATATTTTGTGAGGTTTCTTTCTTTCCACGATTTTTCTTTCTTTGCTTATATATTCTTAATTCTTTCATCTATGGTTTCACGTTTGGAATTAGCGGAAGTGATGTATATTCATAATTTTGAATCTTTATGATGTTGACATAGGATAAACAATTAACTCTTTCCAAATTTTCACCAAGTGAGGGAGATTCTAACACCGTTCATGTTTACTCTGAACCAGCATGTACTCACTAGATGGAACTCTAGAGTCTAGAGTGAGAGAAAATTTGACATTATCGAGGGTGTTGCACTGGCAGGGATGAAGTTGAATTCTCCTTTTTCAGATCCCCAAAAAAAATTAAAATTTTTCGTATTAAGAAATGAACTCTTATTTATTCCCTTTCTAATAGGTCAAATTTACAATCAAACTCAGCATATGTATAGTTAAGCTTAAAAAAAAACCAAGGGCCCACTACCATAAGCATTTATGCCGAAGAAGATAGGTAACAAACAATTCAGAACAAAACAAGCACATTCACTATATGAGATAATAGAAGATCTTGAACCCTCTCCTTACTCTTAGTAATTGCATTATAACTAGAAAGAATTCACGCCCAATTCTCCATTATTGAGTTTGTGCAATTGAGAGTCCCCACCAATGACGAGAGAGTTTGTGTCTACCTCGAAGGCGAGGTCTCCTTTTACGAAGTTGCTCTGACCATAGGGCTCAGGTTTTCGATTCATTCCTTCATTTACCACATATTGCCTTTTTTGAACATTGCCCCCCGTCCAACTTATTCCCAATAGTTGGAGAGTTCTAATAGGTTAGGGTGTTCTCTGAGTCTCTGTTCAAGGCGTGGGTGTGTTCTCCTCCGTGGAAGAAATTCTTCATTCTTTTCAGATAAAGGTTTGTGCTGGCCCCAGCTATGACTGGTACATCTAACTAAGAGACCTGGTAGCACCGACCTATTGACCAAGATCTCCATTCCTTCTAAAGAGTGGAAAGACAAATTCTTCTTTGTCTCTGGTTCTGGCCGTGAGTTCAGCCCCACTGAACCTCTGGTGGCCAACCCTATCACGGTTCTTTCTCACTGGGAGTTGTGCTTCTTTCCTCTAGTAATTTTGTAATGTCTTCTTGATTCAATTTCCTTTTTGTGTGGATATTTGTGAATATAATTCCTTTTTGCATGAATGAAATCAACATTCTTTATTGGAGCTTTCCCATTTCTCTTTATGCAATTTCTCTTTTTATAGCACTAGGCTTAACTAGGGCTGTTCAAATTACCCGTTTAAGCAACTAACCGACCTTACTGAAAGCAAATGGGCAGATAGTAATCTAAACGGTTTGGTTTGCAGAAGTGAGGCAAGAATAACCGATTACATCGATTTGGCTTACGAGTGGGAGCAAGTATCTCCGAAGCATTCGATTCCAAACCTTAAAGACAGAACACGATCTCTGCCTTTAGTTTACTTCCACCGCTCTTCTTCTCTCTCTCTCTAAAACAAAAATCCTAATCTTCCTCTTCTACATCCACTAATGATTAATCCACAAACAACTGCAACTACATCAAGAAAATCGTGTTAGTCCTCATTGACTGATCTTTTTTATTTTTTTTGAACAGCTCTGAAAATCTCTCTGTGCGTCGAACCTTTCTTTAACCGGTATGGAAGCATCTCTGATAATCTCTCTCTCAACCCTTCTTTGACTGGTATAAACTATAAAAGCATCGATTTCTCTTTTTTTTTTTTGTTTTCTTGTTGCCTTGCTCTCTAGTATTTTTGTCTTGCTTGGAGACATATATCTCTGTGTTGTCTTGCATCAACGAAATTCAAGCTTGCCCGATAACTAAATTGAAACCCGACAAACAAACATGATCGGTTATCGATTCGGTCGTATTATCTAATGGTTCGGTTAAACTTTTCTACTTCTGAGAATAATCGGCTCGGCCGGCAGAAGTTACCACTTCCGACCCTAAAGGTTGGTTGAACACCCCTAGGCTTAACAACCTTACTCTTGTTATAAAGGGCTTTTAGCCTTGGTTTGGATATTCAGCTTACCATGTTTTCAACCTTGGCAGTGTTCTTCCCTATTCTTTCAAGAGTATTTTGTTGAGTTTTTTTTTTTTTTTAAATAATATCAACTGTCTTTTTTGGTGGTTAGTCAAGTTGATCCCCAACAAGTCCAGGCGAGGTTAGGTCTTTTATTAGTGAAAGGAAGGTTCCAAACTTTTCTTGTCCTTTTTATGAGTTAGGCACCTTTTATATGGGGTACCCTTCTCTTTTCAACTTATGATGAAGGTGCTTTACTTGAAGATCCGGTTTCCCGAGCTGAGCTTACTCGAGGTTAAAAACTACTACACATTGTGAGACTTTTTTTTGAGGGAAATAGGATTTTATTGAACTTCTTTCCCTTTAAGAAAGATTACATGAAATCACTAATTAAAGAAAAAGAAGAGAAAACTTTAAGAAGGAGGTGGACTGTTGTCCTTATTGAGCTTTACTCATGCTGATTCCTACTGAAAATACTTCTTTAGATGTTCTGCATTTTATGCATGTACCAGCTGTTTTCCTTCCAAAGTTTTGAGTTCACAAGTATCAGGCCTCACCATTCGGTTAACCTGATAAGACCCTTCCAAGTTTGGTCCCAACTTTCCTTCTTTGGAATCTCTGGAAGTAGGAGTTACTTTCTTCAGCACTAGCTCTTCTGGGGAGAATTTTTTGATCTTCACCCTTTTATTGTAATATTTTACTGTCTGATTCTGATAAGCAGCCGCCACCCTGATCCATGCTAGTTCTTTTTTTCTCATCCAACAAATCCAGATTGATTCTGAGCTACTCCTCATGAAAGTGTTGGCCTCTGTAGGTTTCCAATCCCATTTCAACTGAAATTATTGCTTTTGCCCCAAAAGTTAAGGAGAATGGGTTGCTCTGGTGGGAGAACTCACCGTTGTCCGGTACGCGCATAGGATGCTTGGGAGCTCTTCTACCCATAGTCCTTTTGTAGCTTCCAACCTTGTCTTCAACCCTTTTAGCAAGGTTTTGATAGGGACTTGAGCATGTCCGTTAGCTTGAGGATGTATAGGGGATGAATAATAGTTTTGAATTTCCAAATTAGAATAGAACTCCCTTAAGGTATCGTCAGGGGCGGAGCCAGAAATCTTCTCCAGTGGGGGCAACCTAAACTATGTTAATATTAAAATTTAAAATATTCAAAAAAGTATAATTTTATTAATAAAACACCAATTAAAGACACAATTCATATACATGAGCGATATACAAAAGGAACCAACAAAAAAAACTCATTATAGATTTATCTATAAGACCTAACAAAAAAATTTTGAACCGCAAAATTGGGCTCAATCATATATTAAATTTTAAGAAAAAATTTCATAACTAATTCAAAAATTAATTTGTTCAATCACAAACTTAATATTCATCATTAAATTTTAACAAACAATCGAAACTAACTTAAACTATAATTATTCTAGTAAACTAAACTTAGGTATATGAAGTACTTAACTTATCACAATAAAACTATTCAAACTACGAAATCAAAATAATTTAGTCTAATTATAATGGAGGGCTACAAGTCTCAATTCCAATTCTACAAATAAAAATAAAACAAATGAGACGACTACAAGTTCTAATTCCAATTCAACATATAAAAATAAAACACTAGAGATGACTACAAACTCAAATATCAATTAAATATATAAAAAAATAAATCATAGAAGAGGACAAGCCCCAATTTTATTTCAACATAGAAAAATAAATACATGACTACAAATCCTAGTTTCAATTCAATACATAAAAAATAAAACATAAGAGATGATTACAAGCCCCAATTTCATATTTTCAATTCAACATGTAACAAATAAAATACGAAAGAGAGCTACAGACGCTAATTTCAATTCAACATTTAAAAAATAAACCATAAAAGCGGACTACAAACCCTAATTTTCAATTCTAACATATAAACATAAAATAAAGAAGAGGACTACAAACCCCAAATTTAGTTCAATGTATAAACATAAAACAAATGAGAGGGCTAACCTATTTCGCAGCATATTAATTAATCTTTAAATGCCCAAATTTTTGATATCATCTTCCATTGATATTCACAAGTGAGACTCATATATTTGTCAAAATAACATAACTACCCTTAAATCTTTTAAAAAAAATTCAGTGGGGGCAAATGTTTAATAAATTCTAAATTTTTTAAAATTATACTTGGTCCCCAAAATTTTTTAAAATTCCAGTGGGGGCAGCTGCCCCCACTGCCCCCACTGTGGATCCGCCGCTGGGTATCGTTGTCAAATTGCTTTCCATTATCAGTTAGCAAGACTCTAGAAACTCCGAAGCGACAAACAATGGATTTCTATACGAAACCTCTAAGTTTCTGCTCTGTAATTGTAACTAGTGACTCTGCCCTTGACCACTTAGTGAAGTAGTCAATGACCACTACTGCAAACTTGTTCTGTCCCTTTCCAATTGGCAATGAACCTACTATGCCAACATTATGCAAAAGGCCAAGGACTTGTTATAAGGGTGAGCTCCTACGGGAGGTTCTTGAGGACATCGGCAAACCCCTGGCACTTATCACAACTTCGTGAGAATTCGATGGCATCTATCTGCATGGTAGGCCAATAATACCCTTGGCGTAGAGCCTTATGAGCCAAGACTCTTCCTCTAGAATGGTTGCTATAGATTCCTTCAAGAATCTTGCCGATAACATATCGTGCATCTTTATGCTCTAAACAACGTAAGTATCGCAGAGAGAAACCTCTTTTATATAGGATTCCATCTGACATCATGTACCTACTAGCTTTACGACAAAGTTTCTGAGCCCTCACCTTATCTGATGGCATAGTTTTATGCATCAAATATTGAATTGCTTCTTTTGTTATTATTCATTATGATGTGTGGGGACCTTCCCATCTTGCCTCTCTTTTAGGTTATCGTTGGTTTATCATTTTTATTTATTTTTAATCTCATTTTACTTGGGTTTACTTACCCCATACTAAAAGTGAGGTTTTCTCTTATTTTTGCTCTTTTCATAAAATGGTTGGTACTCAATTTGATGTCAAAATCAAAGTCATCCGCAGTGACAATGGAACTAATGAGGATTTTCGCTCTTACCTTACTGATAGTGACATCTTTTATCAAACTGCTTGTGTGCAAACCCCGAAACAAAATGGTGTTGCTGAGCGAAAAAATTGCCATCTTCTGGAGGTTGCTCATTGATTGATGTTTATTATGAATGTTCCTCAACATTTTTGGGGAGATGCAATTCTTCCCGCTACATATCTTATTAATCGTCTACCTTCCAGTGTCCTACAATTTAAGTCTCCTATTGAGTGTCTTTCTGGGATTTTACCGATTCTTTTTATTTCCTCTATTTCTCCTAAAGTTTTTGGGTGTTTTTATTTTGTACTGGACTATAGAGCCTCTGCGGAGAAACTTGATCCTTAGGCCTTGCGGTGTGTCTTTATTGGTTATTCTCTCACTCAAAAGGGATATAAATGCTACCATCCACCATCTTAGAAGATCTATGCTGGTATGGATGTTACCTTTCGAGAGTTTGAGCCTTTTTTCTCTTCTCCCCAACCATCTCTTCAGGGGGAGAACACTACTATTGAGGAAGAGGTGGTATGTTAGGAGCCATTTCTTCAATTGCCTTTCCAGTGAGATACTAATAAGGGTGAGCAACAAATTGTTGGTACCAATGTTCCACCTGGTACTTTGAAAATTTATTCTCGGCGTTAGAAGGTATAGGCCACCCATATGCCACCGGGTCAGCTGAATTCCTACACTCCAGTTTTAACATCTACTGATTTACCAGGTAATGAGCTTCCAGTTGTCACCCAGGTTGTTGATATTCCAACTGATGATGATTCTGAACTTCGTATTGTAGTTAGAAAAGGTGTTCGAGCTTGTACTCAACACCCCATCTTTAACTTTGTTTCTTGTTTATCTTTGTTAAAGTTCTTATTTTATGTATTAAGTCATAAGTCCATTAGTATAGGGTAATATTGGAATTACCCAAAATATTGCTATGTTATAAATAAAATGGTGTAGGGCAACGTAGCTCATACACAACTAATTCTTTATTCTCTGTCTCTTTTTCTCTTTTCTTTGTATTTCTTTAACCCTAATATTAATTTATTTCTTTCAACTTTGTATCAGAGTAATTATTTCTTAATTACAAAAATCAGATCGAGCCAAACGAAGGTTACCCGCGATTGTTCAGGCGTCGGAGAGACTGTCGGAAAGTGACGTCATCAGTTTCTGGCGACTGAAATCCACCTCCATGGTCGACTCATTGCTCTTGGATTTATGGTGATTTTTCTAGAATTTTCTAACGCCATCTAGATCGACTTTTCATTTTTTGAATATTTTTCGAAAATTTTGAAATGTTTTTTGCGATCTGGACTCTGGAGGTATCCCAAGGTTTTTCAATGCTTCCTCATATCACAGACAAGTCTGACTAACATTTTCGGAGGCTGATGCAATCCATAAGATGTTTAAGAAAACGCAAATTCAAAGATGTGAAAGATAATGGAATTGACTTTCCATTAAGACAAAGATTCATATGGAACCTCGCATTATTGTATTTTAAGTCTTATTTTAAGTCAATTTGCTAGTATTAGTATTTTATATGTCTTTTTAATATTTTTAGTATCAAGAGTATTTTTGTAATTTCCAGAATTTCTGGAACAGATCATATTTTTGGGTCAAATTCTAGTATTGAATATTCTAGAATTTAAAGTCCTAGTTCTAGTTAATTTTAGTTTTCTAATTTGTAGGGACCTAGTGTCTTTGAAGTTCTAGAGACTTTGGAATCCTAATCTTTTGAGATTAGGATTATTTAGAACTCTATATATAGTTAGTGTTACTTTTAATAATATATAGAGAGATATTCAGAATTTTTAGCAATTACATATTTTTTGAGCTGTGTGATGCAATTCTAACCCTAGGTGTGATGTCTACGGAACCCAGGAGTGATTCCTAGTCAAAATTACTGTTCACGTTACTGTTCACAGCCACATTACTGTTCATGGGTACTGTTTACAGCCCCTAAACAGTCCCTATTTTTATTTTACAAAGTTGTCCAACATCAGTTTGGTATCAGAGCTGAAAAATCCTATGTTATTCTGCTTAAATATTGATATATGGTGATGGAGATCCAAGATTTTGATGGAAGGGATGATTCTACAACGTTCTCTAGTTGACTTGCTTCTATGGAGAACTATTTTGTTAGGTATAATTTTTCGGATGAGTGGAGAGTAAGGCTTGCTAAGATGAAACTTATAGGCGTGATAAAAATTTGGTGGTTTGGTATTGAAGGAGATTTAAGAAAATTAGGATTGTCGTCAATCAACACATGGCAAGAGATGAAAGCTAAGCTTCAACAGAAGTATATGCCCTCAAACTATAATAGCAAGTTGTGCAAACAACTTATTAATCTGCAATAAGGTAACCTATCTGTCATAGAGTATATCAAGGGTTTCTTCTCGCAAAGGGGTAAAACTCAAAGTTATTTAGATTCCACTGTGCAACTAGAGAAGATTCATCAAAAGCAGCCTGAAGCAACAACTAATCGAATAATTCAAGATGAAGGAAATCAAGTAGAAGAATCAACACAATCCCAAACAATTACGTTACTTACTTGTCCAGAGGTTAAGGTAAAAAGTGAATATCCAAATTTTTTTTTGTTGTGAAGCCTGACAAGATGGAAAAACCAGCAACTAGTATTGAATCAAATGAGCCCTTAGAGATGAGTACGTTACTACCTAAGAGCTCTGAAATAGTGCTAAAAGTGTTGCATGGTGAAATTGTTCCCATTAATGACTTTCAACCCGCAACAATGATGTTCTAAGAGCTTGATTTATTTGGATCTTTCAAGGATCTACATGAAGAGTCACCAATGCTTCTTTCTATCTACTTTGCTCCACCAATTGATTTTATCATTCTAGAAAACTTCAAAGACACAATCAAGGGGATCAATTTTCAATTTTTTTCTTTGTTCCCTCAATTAGAGAAGAAAAAGAGATATCATCTTAAAGCTTCTTAGAGACAACTACATATACAAGTTCAAAGTTTTTGGACTTTCATACTACAACACTTTAAAACTCGAGGTCGAGTTTTCTCCAACCAGGGGAGAATGATGCAATCCATAAGATGTTTAAGAAAACGCAAATTCGAAGATGTGAAAGATAAATGAATTGGCTTTCGGATTTCCATCAAGACAAAGATTCATATGGAACCGTGCATTATTGTATTTTAAGTCTTATTTTAAGTCAATTTGCTAGTATTAGTATTTTATGTCTTTTTAATATTTTTAGTGTTAAGGGTATTTTTGTAATTTTCAGAATTTCTGGAACATGTCATATTTTTAGGTCAAATTCTAGTATTGAATATTCTAGAATTTAAAGTCCTAGTTTTAGTTAATTTTAATTTTCTAATTTGTAGGGACCTAGTGTCTTTGAAGTTCTAGAGACTTTGGAATCCTAATCTTTTGGGATTAGAATTACTTAGAACTCTATATATAGTTAGTGTTACTTTTTACTAATATATAGAGAGGTATTCAGAATTTTCAGCAATTACATATTTCTTGAGTTGTGTGATGCAATTCTAACCCTAGGTGTGATGCCTACGGAACCCTAGGAGTGATTCCTAGCCAAAATTACTGTCCATGCTACTATTCACAGCCCCATAACTGTTCACGGATACTGTTTACAGCCCCTGAACAGCCCCAATTTTTATTTTACAAAGTTGTCCTACATCAGAGGCTCTTGTGGCTAACCCATGCATTTGTGAGTGGTTTGTAGATGTTTTTGGTGGCTGGGCAAAAGTCGGCACTACACAGTGCTAGTATATCTCACTGTTCCGGTGCTTCTGGTTGGGGACTTCTTCGTCTGGGATGTGTGGTTTAGTCTAGGTGTGCTTTCTTTCAAGCCTTTAATATTTCTTGGTGTTGGGTCTATTTGAATCCGGCGAACAAGTGCAGATCATGGTATCATTCATTGGACTACATTCTCACATACATCCCAGCAAAATGGTGTTGCGGAACGCAAACATCGTCATATATTAGATGTTGCTCGTACTCTCATGTTTAACATGCATATACCTAAACTTTACTGTGCAGACGCTATTTTTACTACGGTTTATCTTATTAATCAAATGCCTTCACTCATCCTTGAAAATAGGTCTCCATTCTCATTGTTCTATCCTGATACATCACCGTTTAGTCTAACTCCTTGGATCTTTGGCTGTGTTGCATTTGTTCGCCTCCTTGGTTCGAGTTGGGATAAACTCTCACCGCACGCGGTAAAGTCTCTTTTTGGGATACTCTCGTACTCAGAATGGATATCGCTGTTGACTTTATCTTCCGTCGATACTATGTTAGTGTCGATGTTACATTTTTTGAGTCATCCTCATTTTTTTCTGCCTTGGGAACTACTCTCATTTTTTCGCTATTTTGCATCAACCTTATCTTCTGTATTTGTTCCTAGTTCTCTGACACAGGCATTATCATCTTCTGGGTGGAAGCTGGCTGTGAATGAGGAAATTAAGGCACTTCATGACAATCATACTTAAGATCTCACTTCTCTTCCGTTTGGTAAGCAGACTGTCGGTTGTTCTTGGGTCTTCCCCGTGAAATATCATCCTAATGGGTCTGTTGAGCATTTGAAGGTATGGTTAGTTTCGAAGGACTACACTGAAACATATGATGTTGATTACTACGAGACTTTCTCATTTTTTCGCTATTTTGCATCAGCCTTGTCTTCTGTATTTGTTCCTAGTTCTCTGACACAGGCATTATCATCTTCTGGATGGAAGCTGGTTATGAATGAGAAAATTAAGGCACTTCATGACAATCATACTTGAGATTTCACTTCTCTTCCGTTTGGTAAGCAGACTGTCGGTTGTTCTTGGGTCTACCCAGTGAAATATTATCCTAATGGGTCTGTTGAGCGTTTGAAGGTACGGTTAGTTTCTAAGGGCTACACTGAAACATATGATGTTGATTACTACGAGACTTTCTCTCCTGTTGCCCGTCTTAACACTATTAGAGTTCTTATTTCTGTTAAAGTCTATTGTGACTGGTCCTTGTATCAACTAGACATAAATAATACATTTTTACATGAAGATTTATAGGAGGAGGTATATCTGACTCAACCACCAGGTTATGTTTTTACTGGTTAAGAACAATTAGTGTGTTAGTTGAAGAAAGCAATTTATGGCTTGAAGCAATCACTACGTGTTTGGTTTGATAAGTTTAGCACTGTTCTGGTTCAGTTTGGTTTTCAGTGTTCTACTTCAGATAATTCAGTCTTCAATCATTGGTTTTCTGCAGGCATTATCATTTTTATTGTGTATGTTGACAATATCATCATTAACGATAATGACTCAATGGTATTGCTCATTTCAAGGCCTATTTGAGAAAGCAGTTTCATACCAAAGATTTTGGCTTTCTTCGATGCTTCCTAGGGATTGAGGTTGCCTGGTCAAATGAAGGTATCAGTTTGTGTTAACGAAAGTACGTATTAGACTTACTATCTGAAATTGACACTCTTGGTGCTCGTCCAGTTGATACGCCTATGGATTCTGCAGTTAAGTTAGATTTTGAGAGTGGCGAAGTATTTGATGATATAGAGCGTTATTGGAGGTTAGTTGGAAAATTGATTTATCTCGCAGTTACACGCTCGCTCTGATATTACATATGCTGTTAGTGTAGTTAGCCAGTTCATGCATGCTCCTGTAAGCCTCACTGGGGGGTTGTCTGCCGTATACTTCGTTACTTGAAAGGAGCTCCAGCGAAATAATTGTTATATCGTCCATCATCACCAATAATTGTTGTTGGTTTTTTTGATACTGATTGGACAGGTTGTCATGGTGATAGATGATCTACAGCTGACTACAGTACGTTTGTTGGAAATAATCTTGTTACCTAGCATGGTTACAAATATAATGTGGTTGTGCGTTTTAGTGCGGAGGCTGAATATCGTGCTATGACTTATACTATTTCTGAGATGTTATGAGTTCGTTCTTTGCTCTGGGATATGGGACTTGATGTTCTTTCTCCTGTGAAGATGCATTGTGACAATCAAGCAACAGATTTTCATTGCAAGTAATCTGGTATTTCATGAGCGTACCAAACACATTGAGGTGAATTATCATTTTATTCGAGATCTATTGATGAAAAAGGAGATCATCACTCCATATATCAAGTTTGGTGATCAACCGAGTGACATTCTTACTAAGTCATCAGCTCGATCGACCTTTAGGCATTTTTGATCTTTATGCTCCAGGATGAGGGAGAGTATTAGAGTTCTTATTTTATGTATTAAATCATAAGTCTATTAGTGTAGGGTAATATTAGAATTACCCAAAACATTGCTCAGTTATAAATAAGATGGTGTAGGGCAACATAGCTCATACACAACTGATTCTTTATTCTTTTGCCTCTTCTTCTCTTTTCTTTGTATTTCTCTAACCTAATATCAATTTATTGTTTTCAATTATCTTCTATATCTATTCCTCAGGGTTAGAAATAAGCTCTCACTGATCTAAAGTGATGAGAAGCTATGGTAGAGGAAATTAGAGCCCTAGAAAAGAATGACAAATGGGAATTAGTTCCACTTCATGTTGGAGCAAAAGCAGTTGGGTGTAAATGGGTGTTCACTGTCAAACAATACGCCGATGGTTTAGTAGACAGATACAAGACAGGACTGGTTGTTAAGGGATTCACTCAAACACATGACATTGATTATCATGAGACTTTTGTCCCTATGACAAAGATGAACTCCATACGTGCCCTTCTGTCCCATGCAGCTAAATTTGGGATGAAATCTGCAACAGTTGGATGTGAAGAATTCCTTTCTTCATGGAGACTTGGAGGACGAGATTCATATGGAGATTCCACATGACTTTTCATTACCGGTAACTGAAGGAAAGGTGTGTAAGTTGAAGAAGTCATTTTATGGGTTGAAGTAATCACCTAGAGCCTGGTTTGATAGGTTTCTAAAAGTCATGTTGAAATTTGGATATAATTAGAGTCATGCTAATTATACTATGTTTATCTGACAGGTAGATGACAAAACAACAATAACCATGTCTATGTAGATGACAGTGATAGCTGGGAATAATGTGCATGAAATTACCAAAATGAAAGTTCAGTTGATTAAGGAGTTTGAGATTAAAGAGTTGGGTCCATTGAGATATTTTCTTAGGATTGAGGTTGTCAGTTTAGACAGGTGTTTTTATCTCTCAAAGAAAATATGTTCTTGACCTACTTGAAGAAACAGGTATGTTAGGATGTAGACCTATGCAGTGTTGTGCTGATTATACTCTGTTTATCAGGTAGATGACAAAATAGCAATAACCATGTATATGTAAATGACAGTGATAGCTGAGAATAATGTGCATGAAATCACCAAAATGAAAGTTCAGTTGATTAAGGAGTTTGAAATTAAAGAGTTGGGTCCATTGAGATATTTTCTTGGGATTGAGGTTGTCATTTCAGACAAATGTGTTTTTATCTCTCAAAGAAAATATGTTCTTGACCTACTTGAAGAAACAGGTATGTTAGGATGTAGACCTACGCAGTGTTGTGAAAAGCTCGCCTAGGCGAGAAGCGAGGCCAGGCGAGGGTTTGTCACCTTGAGCACCCTAGGCGAAGCGAATATGGCTGAGGAGAGGAAAAAACGAGAAAAACGATCGCTTGTCGCTTGAGCGAAAGGCGAGAAAAGCGACGCATTTGTTAAGTTTTTTAAGTTGTTTTTATTTATTTATTATAGACAGTTGGATTATTTTATTTTTGTTATAGACTGTTGGATTGGGGCAATAGGAACTAAATAATGAGATACCCATACACCCAATTGCCCCTTATCCCAATATATACAAACCCAAACCCTAAATTTGCGATAGAAGCTGCTGGTTGCTTGGTTGTTGCTGCTACTGCTCCTTCCTGATGAAGTTCTGACAGGGTTGCCCCTCTGGCCCTCCCTTCTTCTTTTTCTCTTTTCTGTTTCTCGTCTTCTTCTTCTTCTTCTTCTTCGACAAAAAGCTCATCTGCTTCTGCTTCAGTCTTCTTCTTTGGCAGAAATCCAAGGTATTTTTCTTTTCTCTCCTTCTCCAATTCTTTTCTTCGTTTGTTTCTACAGTGCTACTGCTGCATCTGTTTCTACTTCGAAAACCAAGGTATGTTCTTTTCTTCTGCTTCTGTGTCTTCTACTTCTGTCTTCTTCTTTTTCTTCGACATCCAATATGTTCTTTTGCTTATGGTTCTGTTGCTTCTACAATTCTACTGTTGATTCTGTTTCTGCTTATGCTTCTAATTTTATGTTGATTATGTTTCTATTGTTTCTGATTCTGTTTATGCCGCTGTTTCTGATTCTGTTTCTGTTGCTGCTGCTTATGATTTTGTTTCTGCTGTTTTTTGTTTTTGTTTTTGCTTATTCTATTTGTGTTTCTGTTCTAGTGCTTCTGCTTCTGCTTCTTTGATTTTTTTTCTCTGCTTCTCTGATAGTAGTGTGACTGTGATAGTTGATTAATATGTTTTATTACTTAGTTGTTTGTCCTCTGATTATAGTGTGATAGTGTCATTCATAAACAAATAAATGGATATTCATAAAATTAGAACTTGGATATTTAGAAGTAATTAAACTAAAATATATATATATATTTTTTACTGTTCGCTTCGCTTTAATGAAGCGTTTCACTTCGCCTCTTGCTTCTCACCTAGGCCTCAGGAGCCTTGGTCGCTTCGGTTCGCTTTACACCTTAAATAACATTGGATCTACGGATTCTCCTATTGAAGTCAATCGACTGGTGAGTTGTGTTGTTGATGTTGTGGATAAGGAGAGATACTAGAGATTAGTGGGAAGATTGATATCTCTCTCATACTCAGCTAGATATTGCCTATGAAGTGGGAGTTGTAAGTCAATTCATGTATGATCCTTGAGTCTCTCATCTTGAAGCTGTTCATTGTATTTTGAGGCATCTCAAGTCAACCCCAAGGAAATTGATCTTGTTCTCTAATAATGGTTACTTGAAACTAGAAGCATCATTGCTGCAGACTAGGCAGGCTCAATAGATGACAAAAGATCCACTTCAGGCTACTGCACCTTGATTGGTGGAAATATTGTCACATGGCGAAGCAAAAAGCTAGCAGTAGTAGCTTGGTCTAAGTGTAGAGGTTGAATACTGAGCTATGACCCATGGAGTTTGGGAGCCAATGTGGCTCCAAATTCTACTGAGTGAGCTCGGAATTCATGGTGATGGGCCTATGAGACTGTATTGTGATAATAAGGTAGCTATCAACATTGCACACAATCTTGTTCAACGTGATAGAACTAAACATGTTGAGATTGATCGACACTTCATCAAAGAGAAGCTGAACAAGGTTTGATTTGCATATCCTTTGTGAAACTGGAAAATAAGTTGGTAGATGTCTTCACAAAGGGACTTAGTGGTAAAGTTTTCATCCTATCATCTGCAAGTTGGGCATGAGAGACATTTATGCATAGGGGGAGTGTTATGTTATCTATAATATAAAACAGGGCAGACTTCAATAAGTCAATTCGACGGTCTCAAATATATTCATCCAACGGCCACTAACATCTCTCTCAAAACCATTCACATTGAATTCCTCCCCTCCCCTCCCCAAATTTATCACTTCTCACTTACGTTGTACCGTGCTTTCAGGCACGGATTACCCCTAGTGTTATGTTATATTAGGATGTAACCTTTAAGGGTATTTTTGGTACTCCCTAAGACACACTACTCTCTTTCTCTTAATCTCTTCTTTGTTCTTTGTCCGAAGTCCTTGTGGTTATTGCTTCAAAGATTAGGAGTCCGCTTGGTAGTATTTTAAGTGGGAAATGGTTTTCTTATCTTTTTTTTGGGTAAGTGTGGTTTTTTATCTCAAGGAAAGGTAGAATTTGGTTTTTTTCATCGTAAGGAATTGTGGGAGAAGAACTTGCTGTGGCATTTGGCTATAGAACTTAAGTAAGTGGTTGGGATTCTAATCATAGTCTCCACTCTTTCCATTTGGATAGATTTATATGGAAGGCTTAGGTTTCGTTATAACAATGCTTTGGCTTAATTGCAACTTATAATGAGGTTCGCACTAACAAAAATTCCCTTGGCTAAAAGGCCCTTCATCGCTCTTAGCATTTGTTTGTTCTTTGCAAGAAAGATACTGTAAGCCATCTTCTTTCTATTGTTTCCCCCTCACTTCCACTATCTTAATTCTTATATGTGGCAAGGGCTATATGTTCTAGCTACGTCGCTGTGGTTCCCTTTGGAGAGGCTTTGGTATAAAAGAGGGAGCTAAGAATCTTGGCATTGAATAACATGACTAGTTTAGGTAATTTGGTTGAATGTAAATGCTAATTTTTGAACATAAACAATCTTCAAATAAAGAGATGCTGGAATTTAATTTTTTGTTTGAGAAATGGTCTGAATGATTGGATTCTAGATTTCTAGCTATCATCTTTCAGTTGCAAAGTAAGGCTGTTCATGTGCTTCTAGGCCTTATCCTTGTTCGTTGGATATTGAAATCTGATGAACATTCTTTTGGATTTAGGTCAGCCGGGTATTGGAGGAAGTGTTATTATTTTGCAGAAAAACAATGCTAGCATTCTTTTAGCTTTGTTGGGACCATTTTAAATGATGAATTCACAAATTTTGAATTCTCATAAAAGGCTTTATAGAAATGATCTCCTTGGTTTTATTCAAGTGTTTGGTTCATTCCATTTGTTCTGAGGTGAACAAAGTCTAGGGTTCTTCACCATGCTCATCTCTTGACACAGATATGATATGCTTGACTTTTAGTCCGCAAATGAGAAATCTGGCTTCTTAGTTCACAATAATTGATTCCTTTAGACTTGTCGAAAGGTCATTTCACACTCTGCAGGTTTTTAATAGGTTTCTGCTATGGTTTGCTCGGGTCTTGTATTTTGCTTCCCCTATTGGAATTCTTGTTTTCAGTTTTGAGCTGTTTCGCGTCCTTTCTTTGATACTTATCTTGTGCATCTTTTCCTTTCATGTTGGTCTGAATTTTTTGTCCTAGCAAAACTAAGGATACTAAGTAAATTGTACTGCAATATAGTAACATAATTTTTTTTATATTCCCTCCCCTTTTATGGAAAGGCAAATTTACTACTAGTTATTTTCATTTTTCAATCCTATGTCACTACCCATTGTTTCATGGTCGATACTTAACTGCAGGTCTGAAGTTTTAAGCGTCATCATCCGCCCTTCTAATCAACTCAAGATCACTTTCTTAGAGGTTTGTATGGGAAAACTTGGGTGCTTATTACAAATTGTTTACTGTATTAATGTAATATGGGAGTTCGATTTCAAACACACTCCCAAAATATAATTAAATGGCTGGAGTATTTGGTTTCCTAATGGGTTTTTTACTACCCTAGTACTTTCTTTTATCTAACTGTTCTTAATTGAATAAAGATAGAGCTATTCTAACTGGTAATAAGCTTATGTGCGGTGGTCAGCTAGTTGACAATTTTGTATTATGTTTCTAGAAAGATAATACTGATGTGGCAAGCCACATCAGCGCCACATGCATGATGGCTTGCCTGAAATATCACAGTGGGGATCCAATGAAGTCATGGTTTGGTATGTCCAAGAGGGAGGTGCTAGCTAGTTTAGTGCCACAGGATCCTTGTGCTGTGTGAGTTACATGGTCCCACTGGTCACTGGTGTTCATGGTGCCACAAAGTTGCGGGTACCCTTGGTGCCAGGAGTGTTCCACCTCCTCACATCTCCCAAGAGCGGCACTGGCCAACTATTCTTATTGAATGAGGGTTCGTACCCACATCTCCCAAGTGAGGGTCATGTGCCTCTTAAGATAAATTAACGAAGAGGAAATGTATTCCTACCTCGTTAGCTGTATCTCACTTGTGCTTGGACCTGGGTGTATTTTACCTAATACTCTCCCTCACATATTGCCCCAACTGGGTGCTTTGACCACGTGATTACATTGTGTATCTAATTGAGCACGTCTAACATATTTTTTCACAGTAGCAGGACCGTGCATGTGTATTTTCTAAGACAACAAAGTTTCTGGTGTTAAAGAACTTTTATTGCCTAATTGATCAAGCTTCTCAATTCTGATGTTGATTTGTACTCTTGATTGAGCTTCCAGTGGTCCACTTGTTTTGTATCTGTGCTAATTCGCTTTATGGATTTACATTCTGCTTCTTTGACCATGTTTAATCTGATTCAGATATGCCCAAACTTATTCGTCTCTTAAAGGTGGCTCTGAGGTGTATTGCTGACTTCGATCATCTCACAGAGGACTTGGCCCATGTAATACCAAGTTTTGTGATCCAAAGGATTCATTTACTAGAGATCCTTGTTTTGGTTAATTCATCCTTAAACTGATTGTGGCAGGCCTCTCGAAAATGCCTAGATAGTTCCTCATCCTTTCTTATAAAAATTGGTCATCCTGATGAAAGATATAGTAGCCTTTCCCTCATATGGATTGCTGTGAAATTTTATTACAAAAGATGTCTTTCTTTATGTCCAATATTAGCAATTAGCAGATGTTGAGGCGATGATGTTCACTATCACAGCCATTTGGCAGATTTGAGAGAAACTAGCACTACAGTTAAATCTGAAACAGTAGTCACGATTATTAGCTCTGTTTACAAGTGGGACATCACAGTGAATGTCAAGAAACATATTATGTGAATTTGTTCGCTATTACCTTGCGAGAATTTGTTTGCTATTATGTATGACTTTCTGTAATTTGACAAAGTAACTTTTGTCATTTTGGCTAACTTAAGCAGGCCAAAGATATTACTGATTTAGGCTCGTTGAAGGAGGCAGCAAAGATATTTGTTCCGGGTACTTTGGTTTGAATTCCTGTTCCTCTCTTTTTTGTTCTTTGGGTTACATAATTTTTGTTGAAATTTTTATTCTGGCATGGTAGAGCTTTTGTTGCCTCAAAATCTCTCTCTCTCTCCCTTTCTGCGTGTTCATTTATCAGTTTCATATGCAAACAATGGTGCCAATCTTTCTTCTTGATCCATCCACCATCTGCTATCATTTTTTTCGATAAGACCTTGTGCTATAATTTGTTTTTGTTTTTCAAATCCTGAATCCAGACATGGTATTGTTATAGGCGGGGCAACTCTATACTCTGCAAGCACAATAAAAATCAAAGAAGACGAAGGGTTCATGTAAGTTTATCTTCTGGTTGACATCAGATTGTATGACAATATAGTAAAATACCACTGTTACTTCAGAAAATTGTCACTTCTATTATTTTTTCTTCTTTCCCATAGAGAACAAATTGAATTTTTTGGAGACAGATAAAGTAGCAGCAATATAATCAACCATACCCATGGACATGCATATTACCTATAAACACCAACAATAACATTGGTTCCGGGATTAGAACCTTATTTCTTAACAAATATGCTTGTTTGCAAGTAATTTAGTCTTGTTAGTCTCTCCATAAACTAAATCGAAATGAAGTTTCTGATAGAATCACTTTCTCGTCATAGTAGCTATAGGATTTTTAAATTTTTTTTTATGATAGTTTCTTATTGCATGATGTTCCATGACTCAATTTATTTCAGGACTTATTACTTCTATGAGTTCGGTAGAGATGAACAGCATGTTGCACTAGTAGCTGCTATTAACAGTGGAAAGGTATTGTTTCATGCTGTGTAGTGTTAGATTTGCGATCTCAATTACTTTGGCTATGCCAAAAAATTTCTTCACGTCATGCACCGAGTCGGAAATCATTACTCAATGATTCAGTGAATATCTGCCGACTGTTTGATCAACTTAACCATTGTTAATAGGCCAAGTTAATTTTGCTTAGACTGCAGAATCACAATTTTCATTTTGAAAATGTAGAACTCGTTTGTATTACAATGCCAGTGTATACTTGTCAAGTCAATCTGGTCCGCCTTGTATGTGTAGGCATATATTGCTGGAGCAGCAGCTCCCCGGTTTAAGTGGGATGCTGATGGTGTGAAACTTCGTTCTGCGGCTGTATCACTGACAGTTTTGTAATTGTTTTCAAGGTTTGATACAGTATATTTCTTCTAAAATTTGTTTTTATTTTTATGGATAATGAAAATACTTGGTATTTCACTTATCTTGTCTTCATTGCCATGAAAAATTGGCAAAAAAATTCTGCATAAATTTAATGCCTCTTCTGCCTTCCCAGAAGCCATTTTTTCAGAGAAAGTTCGGTGAAAGCAAATGCAAATTGATGCTTTTGCCATTGGAATGAAGAGATCCAGGAGCTGGCCCTGATTACGGTTTGACACCTAAGTTCTTGAGCTGGAGGCCGCAGCATGAGCCTTTCGAAGCTTCCGTTTGAACAGTTGGGAGTTTAAAACCTGGGAACCACAGACAACTCTGCAACTATGAAACCGAAAATTTTGTATCGTAGTAAAAATTGGAATGATCCTTTTATCAACATACAAACATGCCCGCATTTGTCTTTCAGTCCTCGAAATTGTTTTAACTATTGGACCAAAACAGTTTTTTAGTTGTAAAGAATGAATTTTTGGTCGATTTTGAGCTTGAATTAAAGTGGGAGTCGTACATCATTTAGAGTAAATTTTCGTGGGTTCGTCTTCTATTTCGTGAGGAAAGTATTTGGTATATTCATTTGCTTAAATCGAGTAAGAAATGAATGAGAAAATAGGTTCTAAAGTGACATTCTTAGAATGTCAAAATAGAGATTATGCAATGTGGAATTTGACACAAATCTTACATTGGTTAGACAAGAAATTCTACATGGGCATATATATATATGCTAAGTTTACTCTATAGGTTGGGTCCCAAGGGGTACCACACTTTTATGAGCGAAGCGAGCACTTACATGCATTCAGTTCAACAACTCATGCACGCGTCGCCTGCCACAACCCGGTCGGGCTTGGACTTAGGTTTGGGTGCGGTTCAAACTCAATTTTATCTTTTTGGAGAAAATTTATTTAACGAATTGAGTTCGAATATCTTAACCCGGAATTTAATTTTTAGTGCCCATTGGATTAAAAATTCACAATGGTTCGAATTTTCGTTTCACTCCAATTCCGAATTTTGAGTTTGTCTATTCATAAATGAACAGTTATTCAATGGTGTCTTCTGGGTTGCATTTGTTTGCATGGTGATTATCTGAATCAGTCACCATTCTGTCTATAAATAACCAAGACTCATTATCATTCTGCATCAATTACATTATGAATTAAGGCAGTCATTAGCATTCATAATCTCGGCATTAAGTAGTTTGTATTTTTTGAGAGTACAACACACAATTCTGATTTACTGGACATTTAGATTGGAGTGCTATTTTAAGTGCGTAAAAATCATTGTATGCTAGGAGGCAGACACTTTAATTTCCTTAAGCACCAAGAGTGGGGGCGAAATCTGTCTTATGGATCTAGCCTTGATCTACATAAAGTTCAATCAAAGTTCCTAATCGACAAATGGGCTAGTTTATATATTGTTTAATTATTGATTTATGTGTTACAGTTTCGTTCTTGATTGTTACTATTTTATTCTAAATTATATGATATAAATTTAGAGATTTGAATAAGTGATTTTGATATTTTTGAAAAATACAAACAACAATCTTAAGACAAATTTTCTATTTTGTATAATTACTTGTTGTGTTTCTGATTCATGTTATTAGTATTTTTAAACTGTTTTAAAGTATTCCAAATTGTTAAAACTTATTTTTTACAATATATAGTATTTTAGTGATAATTGAATTTTTTTTTTTTTTTGTGAAAAGTTATATGTGTTGTTTATGCGTTTATATATTTAATTGAAATAGTGACACTAAATAGCGACATTAAACAGTGAAACCAAATAGTAACATTGAAATAGTAACATAAAACATTGACATAAAATAGTAACATATATTGTCTCTGTTCTAGTAACGTGATTTGGAAAGTGTTATTATTTTCCTATTTTGAATATTTGATAATTTTGTTTATCAGAAATGACTTTAAATGAGAATAATGTCTCTACTACTTATCCTCATGATGCCTATTTCTGTATTTACTCATGTGAGTCATGGAGAGAAGTCTAAAAAGTTTAATGAGAACGATTTCAAAGGATGTCAACAAAAATTGTTATTCTATCTCACTACATTGAATCTTGCAAGGTTTTTTTTTTTTTCGTGAGGATGCTCCTGTTTCTAGTGAGAATGAAACTGACTGTCAAGTTGTTGATGCGGTGGATGTATGGAAGCACTCTGACTTTCTATGCAATAACTATATCCTTAGGGGCTGTTTGTTTTGAATGATTAAGGGGGATTAAAGGAGGGATTGTATTAAAATTGTTTTGGGGGCCCACATATCGCTGCTTTGAGTATGTAAAATTGGATGGAATTTTTGTTGTAATTGAAAAACTCAACCGTAGTTTTTGCACCCCAATATCCCCTCTAAGCCGGACTATTGAAACCCATGGGAAGTGTAGGATTGTGGAATCTCCCAGAAGGATTGGTCCCCCCCCGAAATTACTAAAACACCCATCAACAATAATTTTCTAGGGTTTTATCTCTCGTTTTCACCCCCCATTGGTCCCCCACTCTTTCGCGATCGATGTCTTCTAGTTGCATTCTCTCTCTCTCCCCCCTTTCTTATCGTATCTTGTTTATTTGTCTGTGTAGAGCTTCAAGCAGATAGAAAGGGAGAATCGAAGTGAGAAGAAGTAGAGACCTTAACAGTATTATATAAAAAAAGGGCATAAAAATATAGGAAAAAATGGCAGTGAAACTAGGAATCAGTACATGACCATAAAAGGTGTATGTTTTGAAAAGATATTTTGAACACCCAGGTGAAAAAAAGGGAAATGAAGAAGAAGCAAAGGTGGGTATATGATCTACATTTAGTTTTCTTATTTATGATCTCATCTTAAGATTGTGTATTGACCTTTGACACATACGGTAGGTTTCTCACTTTTTTCATTACCAATTAGTAGTTGTGTTTTTAAGTGGGTATGGAAGTCCATGACTTTTTTTTGATTTTTTGGACCTCTTCGCCAAACAAGATTTGGCTTCAAGCAGATTTGTTGTGCTCTTTTTCTGGTTCTTCATCTTCCTCTCACACTCTTCTGTGCATCATTTTCTACATTGCGGGAACTTCCCCGCCCACCATCGCACAACAATTCAGCCAAGAACACACACACACGTGTGTTGGATATTGGGGCGAAATTATGAGTCCTCTGTGTTGTGCAGTTTGTTGTTAATTTGTTAGGCTTTGTGGCTTTTTGATTTTTGGTAAAGTCACTAGAAATTGTACTAAAATTAATTGTTTAATATACTAGTGATCAATTGATTCTCAGGTTTTGTAATAGCATAGTATTTTTAGCTATACAATGCCTTCATATTTTAGTTAGTCTCAATTGTTTTTATGTACTTGTGTGAGTTGTAAATTTCTTCTCTTTGTAATTTTTGCTATTGCATTCATTTCTCAATATCTTTAGTTAATTAATTTTAGTACAATATTTTAGGTGGATCAAATATATTTGTGGTCAATTTTTTTAAATTTGTTTAGAGTGAAACGCAATTTTTTTTTTTTTTACTATAACTAGTTATAAATTTTCAATTCAATCTTAAAGTGGTAACCAAGAATTGTCAAGCCAAATATGAGATTAGTTTGGATAAGATTCAAGGGTAAGATGGTAAATTAATGTCAAAGTTATAAGATTTGATCAAAAAAAAGTTGGTTTGTCCATGGGGTCCACAATATCATAAATTATTATCCAAATCAAGGATTGGATAAATCCAAATTTTCTAATCCAACATTGTAGCCGGTTTATTGGGATTTCATTGGATAGATTTTGGATTTAAATCCAACCAGTCCAATCCACCGAGTCACTGCCAAACACCTCCTTATTGGATTGGATAACACATTATACAATGTGCATACTTCAATCAAGATGACTACAGAGCTGTGAAAATCCTTGGATAAAAAGTACAAAATAGAGGATACTGGAATGAAGAAATTCGTTGTGACAGATTCCTTGACTATAAAATGATGGATTCCAAGACTATCATAAGTTAAGTTCAAGATCTTTAAGTGATCCTACATGAGATTCATGTCGAATAGATGGTTCTTAGTGAATCTTTTCAAGTGGATGCAATTATTAAGAAATTACCGCTATATTGGAAGGACTTCAAAAATTATTTGAGGCATAAATGCAAAGAAATAAAAATTGAATACTTGATTATGCGATTGAGGATTGAGGAAGACAATAGAGTCTCCGAAAAAAAGTTGGTATTCATTCTATGGAGTCAAAGGCACATGTAATTTAAGAGGAACAAAAAGCCAACAAAAAAAAGGAAGCATGTTAGCTAACAAGGGGCCAAGGGTGGTGATTTCAAAAGGTTCAAATTCAATTGCTTTGTGTGCAACAAATCGGGATATCGTGCTAAGAATTGCCGAAGCCGTAAAGCATAAGAGAATCCTGAGAAGAAAGCTGTCCAAGCCAATATAACCGATGTAGAAAAACTTCCTAAAAATGTTTCTAACATGACTTTTTATGACATAGTATCTGAAGTGAACTTGGTGGAAAATACCAATAAATGGTTGATGGACACTGGGCCATTAGACACATATGCTTGGATAAGAAGATGTTCTTTTCATATGAAACTATTAATCATAGAGAACTATTATTTATGGAAAGTTCCCCTACCTCCAAAGTTGAAGGTAAATGAAAGGTTATATTGAAGATGACTTGTAGGAAAGAACTTAATCTTAACGATGTGTTACATGTTCCAGAAATTCGAAAGAATTTTGTGTCCGTATCATTATTGAGTAAGAAGGGTTTTAAGTTGATTTTTAAGTCTGATAAATTTGTACTCACCAAGAGTGAAATTTATGTAGGCAAGGGATATATGAGCGATGAACTCTTTAAGATGAATGCGATGACAATTGTATTTGCTTTTAATAATAATAATAATAATAATAATAAGAACACATCTTCTGTTTATATGCTTGAGTCTTCTAATGTATAACATGGTAGATCAGGACATGTTAATTTTGATACTTTGTGTAAATTAAAGAATTTAGAATTGTTACCTAAATTCAATGTGAGACATGTGTTGAATCAAAATTAATTAGAGCATCATTTCATAATATTGAAAGAAGTAGTGACCCTCTAGAGGTGGAAAGAAGTACTTTGTTACTTTTATTGATGATTGCACAAGATATTGTTATGTATATTTGCTAAGGAGTAAAGATGAAGCATTAGACAAATTTATGCATTATAAGAATGAAGTTGAGAATCAATTTGGCAAAAAGATTAAGACAATAAAAACTGATTGAGGTGGTGAATATGACGCACCTTTTGATAGGTTTTGTAAAAAACATGGAATTATTCACCAAACTTCTATGCCTTATAGACCTTAGCAAAGTGAGATTACTGAATGTAAAAATAAAACATTGAAAGAGATGATGAATGTTATGCTGATTAGTTTGGGATTACCTTAGAACTTGTGGGGAGAAGCTTTGCTTTCAGTAAACTATATTTTAAATAAATTACCCCATAAGAAGTTAGACAACATCTCTTACGAATTATGGAAAGGTCAGAGTCCTTCATATAAATATTTAAAAGTGTGGGGGTGTTTGGCTAAGGTGATGGTTCCTACTCCCAAAAGGATTAAAATAAGACCTATGACCATGGATTGCATATTTATTGGTTATGCAATACATTGTAGTGTATATTATTTTCTTGTGCATAAATATGATATTCTTGATATATATGTCAATACAATTATTGAATATGAAAATGCATCATTTTTTGAAAATATCTTTCATTTTAATAATACATGTGATGAGAGTTTTTTTAAAAGAACTCATGATACTGCGATTAATAATATAAACAATGAGCCTATAGATGAAGAAAGTGAAGAGACACTTAGACGCAGTAAAAGGGCAATGACTTCCAAGTCTTATGGTCATGATTTTTGACATATTTGTTAGAAAATGAGTCTCAAAGCTTCAAGGAAGCAATATCCACTCCTGAAGCACCTTTTTGGAAAGAACTGGAAACAGTGAAATTGAATCTATCATGTAAAATCACACCTGGGAGTTGGTAGATCTTCCTCCGGGAAGTAAACTATTGGGGTGTAAATGGATTTTCAAGAGGAAAATGAAAATTGATGAATCAATTGATAAGTACAAGGCTATTCTTATAGTTAAAGGTTACAGGCAAAATAAATGTTTTGATTACTTTGATACATATTATCCTGTTATGAGAATAACATCCATTCGTATGCTCATAGCTATTGCAGCGTTACATAATCTTGAGATACACCAAATAGATGTGAAAACAACTTTTCTACATGGTGACTTAAATGATGAAATTTATATAGAGCAATCCGAAGGGTTCATTCTCCGTGACAAAAGAAGAAAGTGTGCAGGCTTGTTAAATCAGTTTATGGATTTAAACAATCACCAAAACAATGACATGAGAAATTTGACAAAGTCATGATGTCAAATGGATTTATAATTAATGAATGTAATAAATATTTTTATGAGAAAGACTCAAATAATGAATATGCCATTGTTTGCCTATATGTGGATGATATACTTATTTTAGGTAGTAATAATGATATCATTACAGCTATCAAAAAACTATTGTCCAATAAGTTTGACATGAAGGATTTGAGTGTTGTAGATATTATAATAGGAATTAAAATCTCTAGAATATCTGGTGGACTTGTATTGTCTCAATCACTTAATATTGAGAAAATACTTGAGAAGTTCGACAAGAATGAAAACAGTATTGGTAAAACACCAGTTGATATAAATCTTCATTTTTCTCAAAATACTGGCGAAACTATATCACAATTGAAATATTCTCGTATCATTGACAGTCTAATGTATGTCATGAACTGCACTAGACCGAATATAGTATACTCAGTTAATAAATTGAGTAGATATACGAGTAATTCGGGAGTAGACCATTGGAATACAATTATTAGGGTTCTTAGATATTTAAGATATACCATGAATTTTGGATTTTACTATACAAGATATCCAGTTGTATTTGAAGGGTATAGTGACGCTAACTGGATATCTGATATGAATGATACAAAGTCCACAAGTGGTAATGCTTGTACACTTGATGGTGCAACTGTATCTTTGAGATCTTCTAAACAAATGTGTATTGCCAGATCCACAATGAAATCTAAATTTATTGATTTAGATAAAGCAGGAGAGAAAGCTGAGTGACTTCACTAATTTCTACAGTATATTCCAATATGACATAAATATGTGTCAACTATTTATATACATTGGCATCAACAATTGGTAGTGTGACATCCTAAAATTCGGAGGTCCTTTCTCAAACCGTTGATCACCCATCAACCTGCGAAAGTATACCCATGAGTACCGCATAACCTAATACCACGCCGTTAAATCCCATTCACCAGGATCATAACCAAAACAAACTTTGGGCAGAGTCTACTTTATACGGGAACCCTACCCAATCTGTAACCTGTGCATACAATAATCATAGGACCATTCCAATGTCCAAACCCCAATAATTAGGCTTATTATTATTCATTTACATCATCATAGGAAGAGCTCTCAAGATGTGAAGGCCCCTCAGTGTTACATCTTAAAATTTCAAATCCTGAGAAGAGGTACCGGTACTTCGTATAAGTGGTATCGGTACCTGGGCCTTCTGTTTTGTAGGTACCAGTACCTGGGCCCACTGTTTGCTAGGTACCGGTACCTAATGTGCCTTGGTACAGGTACCTGAGCCCACTGGAATTTAGGTACTGGTGCCTATAGGTTTAGGTACCGGTACCTGAGTCATCCGACAGTGTGATATCGGTACTTAATCACTTATATACCGGTACTTAAACCCAAAATTTCCCCAAATCTTTCCAAGTCTCAACTTTTAACCACCCAATCTCATTCCAAGTTCATCCAAACTCATATAACATTCATTTACACTCAAAATATAGTCCATAAGAGTCCATTACATGTCCCTTTAATACAATTTACAAGTTCAAAATAATTTACATAATTGATTTACAAAGATGTAATTCAAAAGCCATATTTCGGCTTCTTCATCAACAAGGGCCCGAGTGAGGGCCATCCACCAGCGTTTGTCCGACACCTGAAATTTTGTCCCATAAAGGGTGAGCCATGCTTAATAGGATATCTCCCAAGGAGGCTGCTCCCCAACCCAGATGTATATGAAATGTTCACATGCAATTCATCAGTCAATCATCCATTCAAGAATATACAATTTATAAATGAATACTAGAATGCCATGCCATGTCATGAGATGAAACTCACACATGCAATGTAGCCCGAACCCTCCACCGGCTCCCATAACACATGTCATGCATATGCATCTGACATTCTAATCCCCCGCCATTGATGTTACACATCCAATGACCATTTACAAAATCCTTGTGTCTTTCTTGGGTGGGTATTTTATGGACATCACACCAAGGGACTACCAACATGCACGACATTCGAGGACATCACACCCCAGGTTCTGAGTATGCCTGCACACTTTTTCAGAATTTCACCTCAGGGCAAGTGAGTGAACCAAGTAATCGGGCCTTGCATCCGAGGGAGAATTTATCCCTTCTTGCTACACCTGACACACATTTTCAATGCAATCCGTGCAACTCATTCGAACTTAGATCCAATATTTCCGAGCCCACATAATCAACCCACCGAGAACGGTGTTTGATAAAAAATATGCACACACACCCATACTCATGTCAATTTGCCCACGAATGCGATGCTACCCGTGCATATGCAAATGTAATGTATAATTGTAATTATTATATTATGTTCAACGTATCATGAGCATATTATGAACATATCCAATGTCTACCAACATTTCTCAATTGTCAAGTATATCATAAAGCATATAATCACAATCTACAACACCACCAAGCATGTCATAACATATTCCATACACATAACACACTTAATCAACCATAGACATTTTATCGAACACCTACAAGGAAGATAGATTATGTAAACACATAGCATGCTCAAAACAACACATTTCTCATGAAATTCCAAATCAAGTAGTTTCATCAAAACCAAATCATGCAAGAATTGTTTCTAACATATTCTTATACCCATTTTTCACATTTCAACTACACTAGGTATATATTCTACATGGGAATACATCTCTAACACCTACCCATTTGATATTTCAACCCTACGTTGAAAATAAAACTAGTTAGGAAAGGAACCCAACCTCTTGAAGAGTAATTCCGCATAGGAGAAGTCCCAAACGACCCAAATCAAGCCTCAAAGCCTTTACCCCAAAAATCCCGTCCTTGAGATTTTGGTAAAATGCACGATCTTTGGTATGTACATGTAACTCTCGTCGCATAGAACAACTTTATCTCTTAGCTCGAAGAGATCTGACGACCGGATCGTCGTAGATCGGAGGAAGAAGCTTGAAGAACTCTTATTTTTCTCTCTCTCTCTCTCTCCGAAGTGGCTGGTGTAAATGGAGAGAAAATCTAATTTTTCTCCCCTATTTATACCCTCATTTGCTTGGCTTTCATTAAGCCACACTTCCCATTTTTTCTGATCCGATTTTATTTCGAATCAATTAAATATCGTTCTGGTTTAAGTTTAGTATATTTTTACTGAACTAACTTTAAATTATTTCTCGGGTTTTGCGACTAAAATCTGATCACATTTATTTTAGTCGCGTGACGTCCGATCGCCTTGTAAAGCGCAAAAAATTAGATCGGAATTCGACGAAAATTGTTTGGGTAGCTAGATTTCATGAGACAAATTCAACGGTGAGGTTCGTTTCTTCATCTGAGTTCTAGATAAATTTGGGTTTTCAACCCATACCGTAACGGCTAATTATCGTTTTGACATTTTTTAATAAAATTTTAATTTTTCTCGGGTTTTATTGGTAGGACACAAAGTGATATATATAATGGTAAGTCTGGACATATTGTAATGCCCCAAATACCCCCTTGGACGACATTACATACTAACAGCCATTTACACCATGTGAGCACTAATAAAATCCATAAATAACCAGGGGTCCTTAATTTAACAAAATTCGGGCAGAGTCTCCTTTGTTCGGGGAGCTCTACCCAAAATACAACCTGTGCAATTATACTACATCGACCACACCGGGTCCATTTATCCATAAAATATTTACAACATTATACCAAAAGATTTCCATTCACCGTATGTAATACCCACAATAACATTCCAAAAGAATAAGCCAAGCCACGACCACAATATCAAAAGAATATGCCCAACAATGACATTTACATTTCCAAAGAATTAAACTATGATAACGTAGCGGAATAACAAAATACTAGACTTTACATGATCTCAAAATAATTTCTCTAGTCTAGTACAAAAGAAACTTATAGCTCTACATGTCCACCTCGGGATCTAGATTCCCCTCGGGTGGGGCCTCCCAATGCACGGGTTCCTCGACTCCCGCCGCCTCCTCAAGGGTAAAATCTGAAAAGGTTTATATGTAGGGGGTGAGCACGAAGCTCTGTAGGAAAATCCTCCCAAACTCGAACAAGGTTTAGAAAAGTATAGAAAACGGTCGGTCTCATTTTTCAACATAACATAGATATACAATTTGAAATAAAACAGTGACATTTCAAACAGATCTCAGGTTTATGTAAAAACAGTAATTAAATGAATAAACGAGCACAACGTAAAAATAATAATCGGTTTCACCATAAACAATTTCCAACAAGTCTTTTGGGCAAACGACATACTTAACGGTAACCTCCACCCCCTCAAGGTTCTCTTTGGCAGGTAGCATACTTAACAGTAACCTCCACCCCCTCCATGTTATCTTTGTTTCTCAAGCATCCTTACAAGGAACCTCCTGAGAAGGAAGGAGCATCCTTACAATGGACCTCTCACTCATCACGGTATTGTTTCCCAAACATCCTTACCGGGAACCTCTTGAGAAGGAATGAGCATCCTTACAAGGAACCTCTCACCCATGTTCATTCCAACAACCATACAAGAACATATCATACCAACAATCATCACACATAACCAACGATTCCATAAATCCCCAATTTATAAGTAATTTTTCCAAAGATCCACAAATCCATTATGAGGCAATTTCAATAAACAATTAGGAAAATACAAGAGATCGTAACCACGCCATTTTACTACTCAACACAAATCACTATGGTTTAGAAATCAATAACAAAGAACACATTAAGAAGAAAATCCATCATTTTCAAATACTAGGGTTTTTAAGACAAGAAAATGGATTTCATGGGTATTCAACCCTAACTTTGTTCAAGCATGTAATCTTTGCAAAAAGACTAAGAGAGGAAATCAATAGCATATATAATATTTGAAGTAAAACACGGGCATTTTACAACGGATTTCAAGTTTAAGTAGCAATAGTAATAGAAATGAACAATAACAACCAAGTTCCAATAAACATTCATTTCCCACACATGATATAAGATTGTCCTCCCCGGCATGAGCATCCTTACAAGGAACCTCTCACCCTCAAGGTTTGGTTTCTCAAGCATCCTTACAAGGAACCTCTTGAGAAAATCACATACTGTCCTCTTTTGGCATGAGCATCCTTACAAGGAACCTCTCACCCTCAAGGCTTGGTTTCTCAAGCATCCTTACAAGGAACCTCTTGAGAAAATCACATACTGTCCTCTTTTGGCATGAGCATCCTTACAAGGAACCTCTCACCCTCAAGGCTTGGTTTCTCAAGCATCCTTACAAGGAACATCTTGAGAAGGAATGAACATCCTTACAAGGAATCTCTCACTCATGTTTGTCCAAACAACCATACAAGAATACAATACCAAATATTCTCTCAAATACCCAACAATTCCACAAGTCTCCTATTTACAAGCAATTTCCAAGAAAAATCCCCAATTCTCACAAGTGATATCTTCAAATAGGGCAATTTAAAGAGAAACATGCAAGAGATCATTATCAATATCATTATATTACTCAACACAAAGCTCTAGAGTTTTCAACACCAAGATTTAGTGAATATTGAGAGAAAAATCCTCATTCCTAAAAAACTAGGGTTTTTATGGTTCTTCCACCAATACTTTACTCAAAACATTATAAAGGTTGCAAGAATATTAAGAAACAAGTAACCCATAGCAAATACATATGATTAAGAGTCAAAACATACATATAAATTAACCCTAACATCAATGAACAAGAATGGAAGAAAACCCCTACCTTGAAATCAAGAATTTCAAACCAAAGCCCAAACTTTAGAGACTCTCTTTCTCCCTTTTCTTATTCCCTTTATCTTCTCCTAGGGCTCTAAGAGATGTGGGTTGAGAGTGAAATGTATGAAATGAGAGAAAATGTAATGTAAATGGGGTTTTAAACACAGCTGCCCCGAATTTCACTGTTTATGGGCTGTTTTGACATTGCTTCGTTATCTGGGCATAACTCTCTCATCCGAGCTTCGATTGAGATGATTCAAGATGCTATGGAACGCTAAGAAATATTTCTACAACTTTCATGTTTTGAGTTTTGAGAGATATTGACTGCATCAAGGTCTAAATCGGGCTTGAAGTTGCAGCCAGTGCACTGTTTACGTGCACTGTTCAAGCTAATTGGGCTGTTTTGACATCACTTCGTTATCTGGGGATAACTCTCTCATCCGAGCTCCGATTGAGATGATTCAAGATGTTATGGAATGCTAAGAAAGAGCTCTACAACTTTCATGTTTTGAGTTTTGAGAGATATTGACTGCATCAAGGTAGAAATTGCGCTTGAAGTTGCAGCCAGTGCACTGTTCACAGCCTGTTTCATCCCTTTTTCCATTTCCAATCCATTTCTAAGCCAACCAAATCCATCCCAAACCTCTCCAACACATATTTCTACACCAAACCTATTTAATACAAGTTCTAGGACCTAAAATTTCATATTTTCACTTATTAAAAACCAAATTTCAACTATTATTTCCACTAACATTTTAAATATCTACTTTTCCAATCTACCAAATTCAAACACACATCACTACACATATCCACATTTTACAACAATTATTTACTATATATCTATATACATATATAAAATAAAATGCGGGGTGTTACACATATATATCATAGACATAATACTGTTAGACAATTGCTCTCAATTTCTATTGATTATATAAGATCAAAGAAAAATCTAGCGGATCCAATTACTAAATATTTGATGAGAAAGCAAGTAAATTGCATATCAAGGGGAATGACGTTAAAGACTATGACTTAAGAGTCACCTTAAAGGCAACCCAACCTAGTTGACTTGAGATCCTAAGATCTATGTTCAAAGGGACAATCGAATTATGTGTGATTCAAAAGAAACACTAAGGAGATAATTTCTCATACCTATTCCTATGATAAACTAGTGTTGCCTGTAGAGTTTATTACGATAAGCAATGCTTTTAATGACTTTCATATCTTGAAAATTCAAGTGGAATATTGTAGGATATTCCTAATAGGAGTCACCTATATGTGTGTGAGGGGGCTGTTTCTTTGAGAATTTATAAAAGCTGAATACTCTAAAGCACTCATGAAAACCAGAAGTTGTTCAGGGCCAAAATGAACACAATCATGAAAACCAATTATGTTAGGAAAAAGATTGTGTGAAGTCTATTTGATCTGATTTACCAAACAACTAAATAGTTCAAGACATTATTACGTTCTCCATTTAGTCGGTAAGTCCGATGAACTTTCTTTAGGGAAGGTTCAAGGCCAAAAGCTACCTATCTCGATACACGATCTTTTCAAGATGCACTATATGTAGTGTGTCAGCATTATAATTTGCACACTAATATCCAATTTTTCATTCATGTGGGGGATTGTTGGACCACAACAGTTTTTTAGTTGTAAAAAATAATTTTTTGATCGACTTTGAGCCTAAATTAAAGTAGGACTTGCTCGTTATATGGTGTAAAATTTCGCTGGTTTGTGTTCTACTATGAGAGAAGAATAATGTATTATATGCATTTTCTCAAATCAAGTAAGAAATAATGAGAAAATAGGCTCCAAAAAATAGAGGTTGTGCAATGTGGGATTTGACACTAATCCCACATTGGTTGGGCTAGAAATTCTACATGAGCATATATATGCCAAGTTTGCTCTATGAGTTGGGCTCCAAGGGGTACCGCACTTTAATGAGTGGAGTGAGCACCTACATGCCTTCGGTTCGACCACACGCATGAGCTGCCCGCTACGCCACGATCCGATCGGGGTTGGGCTCAGGCTCAGGTGTGGGCGTGGGTGTGGTTTAGACCCAACCTTATATTTTTGGAGAAAATTCATTTAATGAATTGAGTTCAAATATCTTAACCCGAAATTTAATTTCCAGTGCCCGCTGGATTTAAAATTCGCACTGGTTTGAATTTTCGTTTCATTCCAGTTTCGAATTTTGAATGTGTCTGTTCATAAATGAACAGTTATTCAATGGTGTCTTCTGGGTTGCATGTGTCTTTTGGGTTGTATTTGTTCACATGTTACTGTCCGGATCAGTCACTATTCTATCTATAAATAGCCAAGACTCATTACCATTCTGCATCAGTTACATTACGAATTAAGGTAGTCATTAACATTTATAATTTTGACATTAAGCAGTCTGCATTTTTTGAGAGTACAACACTATTCTGGTTCGCTGAGCATTTAGATTGGAGTGTTACTTCTAAGTGCATGAAGATCATTGTATCCTGAGAGGCAGACACTTTAATTTCCATAAGCACAAAGAGTGGGGGTAAAATCTATCTTAAGGACATAATGTTAAACACTAGCCTTGATCTACATAAAGTTCAATCATAGTTCCTGTTCTACAAACGAGTCAGTTTATATATTGTTTAATTATAGATTTATGTGATTTATCAAAAAAAAAAAAATTATAGATTTATGTGTTACTATTTCGTTCTTGATTGTTACTTTTTATTCTAAATTGCATTATACAAATCAAAGATTTCAATAAGTGATTTTACTATATTTGGGAAATACAAACAACATTAGCACCATCCATTTTTTCAGTAGCTGTAACTTGATTATAGGGTGACTTTCTCATATTGAATTAGTTAGTGATCCATGGAAAAAAATAGAACTTGTAATTTCAATTTAACTTGCCTTATGGTCATGTAGCAAGAAAAAATCCTTACGATATCTTATAAATAGCTTATTGATCACGATAGAGGACGATGCTATATAAAATATTTGGTTGTAAGTTTTGTTTCCATGATGGCAGTACTTGCAGCAACTTTTGAAATTTTGGGAGCAAAAAAAAAATTGTTCTTTTCCACAAATTGTTGTCTCTAAGCAAGTGATCTTGTTTTCTAGAAAATATTGAACCACCACCCCTTTGTAGATTGCTATACTTGTAGGGATACCCATTGTATTATCTGAACTTTCACTTGCATCCTATGTCAATGTTTGTCACTAAACAGAGTTAACAAAGTGCATGCTTATGCATTTTTACAGACAGACCCCCCATACATTGTCGACCATCCCCTCCTCCGAGATCCCCTAAGTCGAACATACGCTCCTCTCGACCCCACCACCTCCTCTTCCCACACTCCACTACACCCCCTTCCTTCTAGGAGTCAATAGGATTTGTTATCCTTATTGATAGTTCTTTGGTTAAATTATTTATCATCCATTGTTTTGGAATTTCTAGATCTTTTCAATTAATTAACCGAGACTTTATTGCAGTATTAAATGCTCTTAAAAAATTTCTATGTTAAGATGTATAAGTTTGTGATAACTTGGTTAATTCATGGAGGGTTTTCTAATGAATTGACATATCATAAGAATTAAATTTCATTTCCATGTTTTTGGTCCTTATAATTGGTGGGATTCAATTGAAATAACATAGTTAGGTTTAATATTGAACCAATTGCTCTTGAAACTACATTCGATTGAATCCCGCCAATTATTGCCTTTATTGGATTACTGAAGGGTTTGTCTAACACTACAACTAAAATAGGGGTATCTATCCCTTGTTTAAACAGACTAGTAATCATTATTTGTATCATTCCTATATGAATATATCTTATATCTGAATTTTTTTTTTTTTTTTGCATCTAGCGACCTTTTTTTTATTTATCAAAGAGTGCTAATTCTGAAGTGTCTTCTACAAAACATTTAGCGACTGTGTTTCAACTAAACTGTTCAAATACTTGGGCTAATAATGGTTCAACTAAATTTTCTGATTTGTTTATAGTTTTTCCAATTGCTCCTCAGTAAGTATTTCCTCTCCAATTACATCGCCTAACCTAATTGAATTTCTTTTTGCTTCAGGTATTTCTGATGTATGTTCTTCATGTAGTATAAAGATTTGATCTAAATCTTCATCATTACTTTCTTCTTCACTTTCTATTTCATACAAAATATCTTCTATGTTAGAGATCTCTTCTCCATATAAAACCTATAATTCTTGTTCTTCAAGCATTTTAATAATTTTTTTAAAACTTTGTCTTTATTGGAGGCAATTAGGTGCTATATGACCTTTCTCATTGCAAATATAACATTTGTAAACCTTTTTTTCTTTAAGTTTGATTTTTTTTCTAGTTTTCTTCTTCCTAACATATTTCTTATGTTTAGAAATTTTTTTCTTTTCTTCCACGACTTCCAATTAAATTTCTTTTTCTTCTGTGATTTCCTTTATTTTGGTGGATTACATCCAATCTTCTAATTTTATTGCAAGATTTTATCACAACATTTTTTTTCATAAGTAGTGTTACTTATTTGGTTTTTTACCTATTATTTTAACTTTGAGATACAATGATCAATAATAAGTTGAAGAATAAAACTGATTCTGAATTCTCAAGTGTATGAATTCGAATTGAGCTTAGGAATTTTGGATACTTTTTTTTAAACACAATTCATCCCATAGATTAGGTAGCTTATGAAAAAACTGATTTAACTTAAAATTATTATCTGCTGGGTTTAGCTGATAATAATATTTTTGGAATAGCTTCACTTATTCTTCAAAATCACATATATTACATAACTCTATTTTTGAAAGTATGTATTTTGCATCTTCTTGAAGCATTTTTCCACCCACTTGACCAAACATGTTTTCTTTGATAATTATAGTAAATATTTTTAATATATCTTTAAAGTTTCACATGTCGTTGTATCATCTGTCCCCTTGATCTTCTATTTGAGAAGAAGGAGTCCGAGTCACCCCACTTGGAACATGAGGACCAAGCCTGATGACCATTTGGGAGATTTGAGAGTGTTTTATTCATTCATGGTCTTGTATTAAAGTACTGTTTTTCTTTGTTGACATTTTCTCTTCTTTATTTTCTTTTGTTATGACACACTCTTAGTCTTATGCTTTGATGTTATATTATCATTATTGACGTTGGGTTATATGTCATGTATGTCCTTTACTTGTTCTATTTTGCCTAACCATGCTGTATGTGTTTTACATGTATATCTCTTTTATACCATGATTTTTGACTTGTTATATTTATGTATTTACCATTCTGTGACAAAAAAGGGGAGAGGTTCTGGAGTGATTTGAGGTGAAATTTTTTAAACTAGCTAGGTTTAGTTCATGGGAATATAGTGAGGGGGAGTTTGTTCAAATACTCAGGGGGAGTATATACATAAACATGACTTGAAGTTGCCTATTTTATTTGTTAATTTTTCACTGGTTATTTTACTTGTGAACACCAACTAAGGGGGAGAAGGGGAAAAACTTTTTGTGCATTGTCTAGCTATATCTATAGGTTCTCAAGCATATTGGTTAGAACATTTCTTATATATGTTACATATTTGCATTTGCATGATGATAACATGAAATTCACCTATGCTTCCTTGGTGATATCCATACCTTTGATTATGTTGTCTTGAATACATATGATGCTTTTCATGATGGATTAGTTTGAACTGTGATGTGTAAGACTACGATATTTAAATCATTCATTTGAATATAGTTCTTGTACATAGATAATGAGATTTAGAGACTTATACATGCGTGTTGAGATTTCTTTACAGTTCGTTTTGTTCAATGGTTTGGGGGTTGTAATTGTATAATTTCTTACTTGTGTATTTTGTCATGAAATTGCCAAAGGGGGAGATTTTAGGATCATTTTTGTAATTGGATAATTTCATGAAGTATTTTTTAAATCTCAACCTATTCCATGACCATGATACTATAAAGTTCAAGATCCAAAAAAGTCAAATGAAAGGAGGAGTTTAAGCTACAACAACAGATCAATTAGTCTCTGAATGCACCTTCATGTTTAGGACAAATGTAATGGCCTTAGAGACCTAAGAACCCTTGGTTTAATTGTGACACCCCAAAATTCGGGGGTCCGTTGATTACCCATCAACCCGCGGAATACCTGTAGATACCGAGTAACTCGATATCACACTGTTATGCCCCATTTACCGGGGTCCACAACTTAACGAAATTCGGGCAGAGTCTCCTTTGTATAGAGAGCTCTACCCAAAACCCAACCTGTGCAATATAACTTCACATGACCCATCCGAGACCCAATATAAAACAATGACCTCACTGGGTCCATTTATAAGTAAACATTGGCCACACCGGGTCCAACTATCCATACCATTATCAAAACATGCAATGTTGTATCAAAAATAGTCCATAACAGTTCGATTACAATTCTTTTACATATACATGCCCAAAAACATAGTTTGTTCCAAAAGTTTTACAAAAGGGGTTATAAAGCCACAAATCGGCTTTCTTCACTCTTGCGGCCCCGTATGAGAGCTATCCACCGGAGTGAATCCCGCACCTGAAATGTTTTCCCGTATAGGGTGAGCCACGCCCAGTAGAGTATTTCCTACAAAGGCTACTCCCCACCTATGTGCATATGTAATGTTTACATGCAAACGATAACACTCTATATCCATTTCAACAAGAACGTGCTATTCCATGTTGAAAAATCATAATGTCATGCCATGAAATGAGATGAGACTCACTCATGCAACTTCAACCCGAGTCCTCACCGACTCCCACAACACAATGCAATGCACTTGTGAAATGAACCGTCATTTGAAGAAAAATCCCTCCAATGATCGTTTGGAATAAAAGTTGTTTCATTATAAAACCAATCATTGATGAGTGTTACTCATTGAATGAGTACTTTATAAATTAAAATCTTGTGTCTTGTTGGGCAACGGATTTTGGATTTTATACCGCCGGTTCCGTATACCATACTACACTTTTCCGGAATTTCACCACAGGGGAGTGTATAACCAAGTCGTCGAGTCTTGCACCCGAGGGGGGGATCTATCCCTTCTTGCTATACCCGACACAAGTTTTCCATGCAACATGCGGCTCAATGGGATCTTCGATCCGACTTTACCGATTCCACATATCAATCACCAAGAATGGTGTTTGATTAACCATGTATTCACACACCCACACTCATGACTCATGCCCATGAATGTGATGCCAATTCCATGTCCATATTGCAATGCATGCCAAATGAACAATTTCTACATATCCAAGTATACCATGACAATTTATATCACATGCATATGATTTCATTTAACCACATCATTCAAGCATGTTATAGTATAACCACATGCAATTAACAAACTTAATCACAAAGGCACAATATAACACAAAACAACTCATGTAATAGCCCACACAACGGCCCTTATATAAGCCACAAAATAGCTCCTATATAAGCCACCAAAACAGCCCCTATATAGGCCATAAAACCAACCCCTATATAGGCCATAAAACAGTCCAAAACCAGCCCCTTATTAGTGCACAAAACAGTCCACATTTCGGCACAAAACCAGTCCACATTAGGGTCCACATTTGGGCACAAAAACAGTCCACATTAGGGTCCACATTTGGGCACAAAAACAGTCCACATTTGGACACAAAACAGTCCACATTTGGACACAAAAACAGTCCACATTTGGGCACCAAAAACAGTCCATTTACAGTCCATTTGGACAACCATTGGACAACCCACATACAATACACATTCACCCACTAAAAACAGTCAATTTTCAGTCCATTTGGACAACCCTTGGACAGCCCACATGCAAGACACATTCACCCACTAAAAACAGTCCATTTTCAGTCCATTTGGACAACCCTTGGACAGCCCACATGCAAGCACATAACCACCCCTTAAAACAGCCCAAAAGGATAGGAATAAACCAAAGTAGGAAGAACCCTACCTCTTGTAGCGTGGAGGAAGTGATAGAACTTCCAAAATTACCAACCAAAGCCCAAGAACTTGATTTCTTCAAAATCTCCCCTTGGAATCTTTGGTGAAATCCCTCGTTCTTGGTACGTAGACGTAGCCCTCGTCGAGGAGATCGACTTTGATTCTTGGTTCGAAGAATTCCGACCGACGGAACTCCGTAGATCTGAGAAACAAGTTTGGATTTCTCTCTTTTTTTTCTCTCCTCCTCCCCACGTTTTTCAGCCAACAAACCCACTGGTTTCAGCTGAAGAATATCTGAAAAAATCAGATATTTGTCGATATTTATAGCCTTAGATTGTGCGGTCCACATCACACCGCTCGTTTACTACTTTCGGGTCCGTTTTTTGCCCCGAAACGATTCATTACATTCCGGTTTAAGTTCAAATTAATTTTATTTGAATTTTAATCCAATTATAAGGAAATTATATAAAATATATTTATGGGGACCTTTAAAATGTCATTCGCCACGCAGTCGCCTCGAACGATGTGCAAAAATCCGACTATCTCGGAATTCGACGAAATTTGACAGGGTGACTCGATTTCGCGATACGAATCCAACGGCGAACTCCGTTTCTCATCCGAGGTCTAGAGCATGAGTATCTCAAATACGCATTAGGATATCAAATGACCATTTTGCCCTTATTCACAAAAAGTTCAAATTTACTCGGATTTTACATTAATTCTAGACTTGGGATGATTAGGGTCAAATAAAATCGGTGATCAATCTGTTAATGAATCCTAGGTGTTCTTCAAATAAATTTTTTTTCAAACCTTTATGATGTTTTGAAAACATAGGATTGAGTCACTAATTGACAGACATAAAAATAAAAATAAAACAAACAGTATATACACATATAACACAGACTAGACAACTTCCCCGTTCTTTTTCAAACTACCGTAACTCTCTGGTAACGGTGCCAAAAGCTTGACTTGATCTTAATCACAAACCCAAGTATAAGTGGCCAAGTTGCAATGTTACTCGGTTAAGTCCGATGTTGAATCCACAGGGAGTTATCTGTTGGAACTTTAAAACAGAAAAATGTGAAATTGTCGTGAGAGTAGTGTGCATTATAACTGCTTGTGGTGTGAGCTTGGAATTAATAAATAAACACTTAAACTGAACTTTGATTAAAATAATTGAAAAATTCTACTCTTTAGCTCGAGAATCCAACATACATCATATTGTTTGACTATGAAAATACCACCTTACAACAATTAACTCCTATGTCAATAGAAAGTTAATCGGTAGGTTTGATGCGTAGGTTGAACCATATCACAACTATTAAGTTAGCCAGAAGGTCTATGCACCTTACAACAATCAAATAACCCTAGTAAAACCAAAGGTGAATGACTTGATCCGAAATGTGTACACTCAAGTGCAGGCGGTCAAGCTGTAGTAATAATCCGATTTAAGTCCGGAGTCGAATCCACAGGGAACTATTGTTGGTGTTTCGAGGTAAGTAGTGGTGGATACCAAATGATTGTAACCCTTGAGATTTGAAGTGGTGTATGAGATTTCCTGGACAGAATATAAGATTCTTTCCAAGAGGTTTTCTAGATAAAATATAAGATAAGCTCAAATGTAAAAGGTCACTCTTTAGTTCGAGGATCTGGACATGTAGTTAATCATCCGGTTTATTATACTTGTGCTTGATAACTCTATTAACCCCCGTGTCAACAACAAGTTAATTGGAAGATAAATGTGGATTATGAGAATTAAGATCATGGTTTCGATATCTTTCTAAAAGTTTACAAGAATTGTCTGTGCCGAGACTCAACCCGTCTATAAAAACACCATGACATTAATATTCCATTTCCATTCCTTAAGTGAAGCATGATAATGGTAAAGATTGAAGGGTAGTCATGAAGATCTAGCCGGGGTACTTGCCTTGAACCGATGAGACTTCTATGCAAGAGTTATCTATGTTATATAAAGTACTCACGGTTATACAAAGTACCTTATCTTTGCTAGATGCAGTCAATCATTCAATAAGCAAGTAAAACATAAAGCATTAAAGCATAAACGAAATGCACAGATATAACTTCCAGATGATTTATACATGTCCTTTACCTCTTACTAAAGAGTGAATGAGAAACTACTCACTATTCATGGCTTTGGTAAAGCTAAAAAAGTGAGTGATGCTCATCCCTCCAAGTAGAGGAGTTACAAAGTAAAACACAATAAGCAAGGAGCCGATCTTCGACGAAGAATAAGTGAATCACGTTCCACCCTTCACGGCTTTGGCAAAGCTCTAGAAAAGTGGAAGAGTTTCACTTCTCTAAGGGAAGAAGGAAGCTCAAACAATGGAAGTAAATGAAACTAATAATTAAAGTAGAAGAAAGCTAGTCACTTTTGGAGGGTTGATCTGCAACCAAAAGATGAAATCTTCCTTTATGCAAGTAAATATAAACCTAAGTCTAAGACTAAGACAAGTTAAGAAATGTTGATTTAAAACTACCAAAAACAAGTCTACCAAAACAAAAACAAGTCCATTGAAGCTCCCACAATGGGAGTATTTATAGGCAAAGAGGAGGGGGCAAGGTAGTGTGGAGGAATAGTGCAAGGCCTTCAAAGTCCAAGTGAAAGTCCCAATGTCCGGAGAGAAAATCAACCACTTTGCAGCCTGTCTGGGGATAACATTCAAACGTTGTCTGACGTTCGAACGTTGTGTCTGTCTTTGCTTGATGAGCGTTCGAACGCCAAATGGGGTCTGATCTTCCCACTCAAGTGGCCTGTGGTCTTCTGTGAGAGCCATTTCCACACTCCATGTTCAACTTGACGTTGCACTCAGCAACCTTCAATAATTCAGCAGAACGTTTGAACGTTACTTGGCGTTCGAACGTGGTACTCAAGTACCTCAGTGTTTTCCTTCTTTGCTGCAAAACGCCATGTCTCAGCAGCCTGGTCCTCAAATAATTCAAGGGGATGTTCAAACGTTATTTGGAATTCGAACGTTTTTGCTTTATTCCAAGTTTCTCCAATTTTGCTCCAGGGCATGCCAATGTTGCATGGGTGTTTGATATTCATTGCCTTTGGACCTTAGTTCAATTTATGTCCTGAAATATCATCATTTAAACTCCATCAAAGTATAATTAGTCTTAGAAAGGCATATTAAAATGTCAATTTTAACTACTAATTAGTGAACAATTCAAAAGGTTTACTATAGCTATTTGATTGGTAGGTCTATGATTCAATGAAGACGGAGTTCCGGTTTATGCATTGAATCAAAATCATTGGCTATGACAAGACTTAACCCGTCCATAACCAATCTCCCATCTATTACATAAATCCCTACTATGTGCATCATTGGCATAGCCAATGAAATGGTATATAACAATAAGTTTATATAGTACTACGATACCAAACAGAAATAAAAACCATCCATCATTTAAGGGAGGTATAATCACTAAAGCATAGGTAGAACATCGACATTTCCATAATACAAACAACATTACACATGTCTTCACCCTTTACTAAAGAATATAAATGGACTAATCACACTTCATTTCTATAGACAAGCAAGAAGGGTAAGACGATCCAATTGCAATACAACACAAATGCAAAGAATCCTTCCCCGAGGAATAGTTGGATCACCCTTACTCTTATTACCAATTAGGGCGAAAAAGTGAGAGAGGTTCAACCCTCCAAGTAAAAAGGACGTAAAAGAAATGTAGAATAAGATAATTTTTGGCTAGGAGTGTTTAGGGTAGGGTATTTCTTCTCTCGGACTCTGGCTTGCCAAAGGTGGAAGATCTCCTCTAAAATGACTTCGAACATGCCTATTTATATGCACCAATGAGGGTCAAGGCGGCAGACACCCAAGGAAGCCAATTAGGGCTCTCACTGCATCAACGAACCAATGGGAGAAAAGGAAGAGGTGAGGTAGTTAAGGCCACAATCTAGACACCACCACCACCATCCCGACAGTGCTCATCATCTAGATTTTGTATTGTACCCTCCTTTGTTGACTTCTTTGACTTTGGCCACCATTGGGATGGTAGTTTCACCATTTGGATGGTGATTGAGTGCTGATTTTCCTTTTGCCTCCCTCCTTTTGTTCCTCTTTCACGCTTTAATCTTCCCGGTTCCCTTAATTACATATGAAACCCTAAAAAATATATAATTCAAACATTAATCCTAAATTAATCTCAATTAAGCACTTTTGATCAATTAACACACATAATTAACCCTAAATCCTAATTCATTTATGCACTTTTTAGGGTTAATCACTCGTGCCAACGGGAGTCATATACGGTTTGGGATAAAATATTGTGATTTTCTCCCTAAAACTTGAAACAAATCCCCTCTGAAGTGTAGGCAGTGACTTGCTTTCAATCATGGTCAATAATCACCCGATGTGCCGTTAACCAATCCATCCCGAGGATGACGTTGAACTCCGACATGTCCATGACCCTAAGGTCCACCATGAGTTGAATTTTTGAGATCTCTAACTCACAATCTTGATATATCGTATCAATGCAAACCCTAGCTCCTAGGAGAGAATTCATGTACAATGGCTCCTCTAAGCCCAAATCTTTCACACAAGATGCAGAGATGAATGAATGAGATGCATCCGAATCAAATAACACTCATGCCTATAAACGAGAGAGTAGAAATGTGACATGAATCACCAATTGATCCATCGGCTGAGTTTGAGAAGTGACGACAAAGACTCGCCCCTAGACCCCTAATGTCCCTACCTAAAATCCCTATCCCTAGCCTCGGCCTACACCCTAGCCCATTTGGCCTGATTGTGGAGTCCACGCATGTGAAGTAGTTGGAGCCTGCCCTATGCCCTGAGGTTGATACTGATTCCCCCTGGCCCAAGGTAGGGTATGGAGGAGTGAAATATGTCTGTGGAATCCTCACTGATGTTTGGGACTGAGAAGCCTCGTAACTTTGGGATCCCTGCTCGAGAGGGCAATCCCTATTCAGGTGGCCCTACTGATGATATAAGTAACATGTCTTTTGGCCTCCTTGGTATGTCCCTTGAAGTTATTCCCTCCTTGGACAAATTAACCCTGTCCTTGGCCTTGATACCCTCAGCTTTGCCCTTGGGACCCTTGTGGTGAAGAGGTCCTTTGTTTCTTACCCAAACTTGTGTTGGAGGATTGATCCTCATTTTCTTGTCTTTAGCACCAGCCTCCCAGATGCTCTTAGCGTCATCCACCTCCTTTTCGATAGCCATTACCATCTCGACCATTGAGTCTAGGTCCTGTAGGCGATGGCCTTCAATCTTGTCTTGGATGGACAACTTTAAGCCATCCTCAAACCTCCTCAATTTGGCCAAGTATGTGATCATGTAATCATCGGCAAAATGGGCTAGCTCGGTAAACTTCGCCACGTATTGCATCACCGTCATAGTCTCTTACTTTAGGTCTAGAAATTTCCGGGCTTTCACTTACTGAAGGGATGATGGGAAATTCTTGTTCATGAAGAGTTCTTGGAACTCTTCCCATGTCATCGTCTCAATGTCTCTTGATGTCTTGGCCCAAGTCCACCACTGATGGGCCTCTCCCTCAAGTTGGAACGTTGCCAAACTTATCTTGGTGGCATTGGAGGTGATTTCCATTGCCTCAAATATCTTCTCTACTTGTTGGAACCAATGGTTGGCCACCATCGGGTCCACATCCCCCATAGAAGTAGGCGGCTTATGTGCCTTAAACATTTGGAGGTGATTTGAATCTCCTTGGCCCACGTTGGCGCTAGTTTGTAGGAAATTAGCCGCCATAGCAGTCATGGCATCCGTGAATGCCCCTTGATCATAGATGGGTAGTGGTGGTTGGTTGTTTCGACTGCCCCCTTGGTCAAGTTGATGTCCCAGTCCTCTAGTTATCATCTAAAACATAGAAGATAGCAATAACCCTAACTTAGTGTCATGGACCATTAACAATGTCAAAGTATACCAAAATATATCACAATGATACAATGATGCCGTAAAGAGAATATGAGAGTTGATTTCAAAACTTGAATTAAAACTTTTAAACAACAATCGCATTCGAATGGACATATGTTTGAATGGATGGAAGTCCCAGTACCTCACTCCCTGAGGTTTTCTCAAATTTTTACTAAAGTACTGGGAGCAAGTCACGTTCGAACGTGGGTCAAGTTTGAATGTGGGTAGTGTTCGAACAGGCTGAAGTCCCAGTATCTTAGTCTCTGAGATTTTTTAAGATTTCTACCAAAGTACTGGGAGCAAGTGACGTTCAAACGTAGCCCCCTTTTTTCCCCTTATTTCGGTTTCTTCTTTCTTCCTTTTTCCAATCCTAAGGCTATAAGTCCACTTAGGTTTTTCCACATTCTTCATATTCAATCATACATCTATTCATACACTTAACATATAACAAAGAACATGCAATATACATTAATGCAATGCTTTAACCTGATCTTCCCGTAACGGAAAATGATATACTCACTTCCCACGAGATCCATGTAAGATCTAAAGCCTAAGCTTTAATGCCAAGATGTGACGCCCCAAAATATGGGGGTCATTTCTCAACCCGTTGATCACCCATCAACCCGTGGAATACCTGTGAATATCGTATAACCCGATACCATGCCGTTTCGCCCTATTTACAGGGATCCATAATTAAACGAAATTCGGGGCAGAGTCTCCTTTGTACGGGGAACTTTACCCAATATACAACCTGTGCATGCAGCATGCATATGACCCTTCCAAGGTCCAATGTTAATATCCAAACAATTCATAAATTGAATATCCATCATCATACAATATCCATTCATTAAAAGAATAAATGTCCATACATAAAGTCCCATTACAAGCCTTTAATAAAATACAAGTTTTGTACTTAGATTTATACAAGGCCAAAATATAGATGTTCATAAGGGACTACAAAATCCATAACGAGAGCCATAGCCTAGCTCTGTCCTCAAAGCGAGCTTGTAGGAGGGCCTTCAGTGGAAGCTCATCCAATACTTGAAAAATGTTCCCATGGGGTGAGCCGAAGCCTAGTAGGGTATCTTCGATAGAGAATACCTCTCAATCCCAATGCATATGATATGAATGCACTTTCATCAAGCCAAACATATATCACAAGTAACATAGAAATGATACTAAGCATGCCAAACATGAATAATGTTTCATGAATGCATGTCCAAGCCCGGACCCCTTCCCGGGTTCCCATGCACGAGACATGCTACGATGCATGACATGAACTGGACATTCCAAGCCCCCATCATTGATGCTAAACATCTAATGACCATTTAACAATACTTGTGTCTTTCTTGGGTATGTAATTTATGGACATCACACCAACGGGCTACCAAATTGACATGGAATTCGAGTGCATCCCACCTTCGGTTTCGAGTGGACCGACACATTTTTCTGGAGTTGCACCGCCGGACAAGTGTGTGAATCAAGTAACCGGACCTTGCATCTGAGGGAGAATCTATCCTTTATTAATATACCCAACACATTTTTCATGCAATATTTCATGCGACTCAATTAGATGTTTGTCCAATTTTCCTGAGCCCACCAATCAACTCACCATGTGATGATTGACCCAACCCATGCACACACATCCACACTCATGCCAAAACCCATGAATGTAGTGTAACCCGTGCATATGCAATATAATGTATACTTGCAATTCTATTCCATTACAATGCTAACTATCTCATGTAAGCATGTGACAACATCCCATAAGCATCAACATGTTATTTATATCATGAGGCATATAATAACATTCCATAACCATCGTTCAGCATGTTATAAGCAATGTCAATTCAAATAACACACTTGAACATACATTGACATTTTATCAAACACCTTCAAGGCATAAAATGTAAACACATAGCACGCCCAATCATCTCACACATAACCAACATGTTCAACACCCAAAATAAAATAAAATAAAATTAGGCACAACATGCTAATCAATTCACCCAAACATACCACTAGTCACACTAGTTACACGGTAGTTATGTAAGTTATCTACATAACCCTACCCATACCATATACATTCTTAGAATTGCAAGTAATTATAAATAAGAGGAAACCCTTACCTTTGAAGCGTAAACAAGAAGAAAATCCCTCTAGAATACCCAAAACAAGCTCAAAGCCCTAGCCTCAACACTCTTGATTTCCGAAATTGATGAAAAATAGTCATTGTTGGTGTTGACACGTTGCCCTCATCGAATAAAACGACTTTAGTTCTTGGTTGATCGAATTCTAACGGTCAGATCTTGATATATGAAAGGAAGAAGAAGAAGATGACTTTTCTTCGTCTCCAACAATTTTGGCTATGGGGGAATTTTTTTTCCCCCTTTAAATACCTTTACATTCTTGGCCCACAATGGGCCACATATCACCCTCCCATTGGTTGGAAATCCTTGAGAGTCAATCACAATGCGCCATGTGTCATGCTTGGATAAGATTAGTTGATTAATCTTTTAATTATATTGTGGGTCCCAAGAATAAAATTAAGTTGTTAGAATTTAATCGCTTGTCATCCAATCGCACATTTCACCTCGTTTTACGTAAAAATTTTGACTGTCTAACTTAATTTCGCGAGACGAATCTAATGGTGAGGTCTGTTTCGTCATCCGAGTTATTTAAAAATTTAGATTTTTAACCCGCACTTAAACGGCTTAATTACCGTATTACCCCTTTAATTAAGATTTTTATTTTCCCGAGTTTTATAATTTTTCCTAGTTGGAATTGCATCTATCCATTTAGAAACATAATTAACTGCCAACAAAATGTAAAGATAACCAAAAGATAAAGGGAAATGACCCATGAAACCGATGCCCTAGAAATCAAAAATCTCAATGACAAGGATGGGATTAAGAGGCGTCATATTTATCTGGGTCACACTACCTAACCTTTGTCACCTATCATAGCTCTTGCTGAATTGGAAATAATCATTGAACAAGCTAGGCCAGTAGAAACTAGACTGCAGAATTTTTGCTGTAGTTTTCTTTGATGAAAAATAGCCTTCACATGCTTCCAATGACAAAAAGAGATTACGTCATGTTGCTTGCCATTGGATACACATCATCTCATCACCTAATCAGAACAATATTTAAATAAATATGGATCATCAAAGAATATTTTTTTACTCCTTTTAGGAACTTCGTCCTTTCCTGTGGACTCCTATGGGATGATATTTATCCTATAACAAAAAAATTAACAATATCAACATACCAAGAACAAGATGTAGTAACTGAAAATAAATGCTCCACACATGTGGGGATTTCTTCTTCCAAGTCTTCTACCTTCGTGGTAGAACTTGCCTCAATTTTACTTTTAAAGTATTTCTAGTGGGAGAGGAGTGTGAACCTACAAAAGTCGTAAATTTATCTGCATCATCATTAGGCGAGGAGTCAACACTTGGGTTTGACTCATTTTCATTATCACTCCATGTGGTCTTCATAACTCTTCTCTTGTCTTTGGGCGAATCTTTCTTCAATCAATTCAGGCATTCCGAAGTCATGTGTCAAAACCCTTGACACTCCTAGCAATGGAAGCCTTGCCCCTTTTCTCTTCCCTCCTAAGGAGTTCTAGCTCTACTAGACTTTTCTTTCGAACTAGAAGACCCAAGATTTCTATTTTTGAAAAATATTTTGAACTTCTTAGCAATTAAAGCTATGTCCTCCTCTCCTAGTCGGGGTGACTCAGATTGACCTCCCTCTTGTTTCGTTAAGCTCAAGGCAATGCCTTTTTCTTTCTTTAGGGATGGAAGGTTCATCTTAAAATTCACTATAAACCTAACTAGGTCTTCAACTGACACAAACTCTATGTTGACACTTGTTTCTAAAGATGTGACCTCAGAATGAAACCTCTCAGGTAGAGATCTCAAATTTTTTCACTTGATAGCCACATTGTCAACCTTGGTACCTAATGCAAATGATGAATTTACAATGTTACACAATTTAGCATAAAACTCACTAAATGCTTGATCATCTTGCATCCTCAAAGTCTTGAACCGAGAGTTGTACCTTTGGAGTCTAGACATGTTCATCATGGAAGTTCCTTCGTGGGAAACAACTAAGATGTCCCATGCTTCTTTGAAGTTTCGCAATTTGTGATTCTTTGGAACTCATTTGGTGTCTCGGCATTGAATATCGCATTCAAGCCTTTTGAGTTCCACCCCGCGGACTCGATCTCATTTTTAGTCCTTACCATTGGGGATTTCACTTCAACCACCACTTCACCACCTTCGATTTGTGTGGTGGCGATGGGAGGGCTCCAACTCTGTTGCACGGTCTCAAACTCTCTCATCAATTGATTTTAGAAACGCTATCATGCAAGCTTTCCAATAGGCAAAGTTAGAACCATCAAAGAGAGGTGGTCTTGCAATTGATCCTCCTTCCTTTTTAGACTCCATTGATACTAACTAGGCAAGGAAGAAAAAAAAATGTCCACTTAATGTCTATTGACTTGATCCAATATGTGTACACCTAAGTGTAGGCGGTCAAGTTGTAGTAATAATCCGGTTAAGTCAGGAGTCGAATCCACAGGGAACTGTTGTCGGTGTTTTGAAGTAAGTGGTGACAAAGACCAAGTGACTGTAACCTTTTAGTTTTGAAGTTGTGTGATGTATGAGATTTTTTGGACAGAATGATTGTTTCCAAAGGGATTTTCTAGACAAAATATAAGATAAGCTTAAATGTAAAAAGTCACTCTTTAGTTCGAGGATCTGGACATGTAGTTAATCATCCGGTTTATTATACTTGTACTTGGTAACTCAATTAACCCCTATGTCAACAACAAGTTAATCGGAAGATAAAGGTGGATTAAGAGCATGGTTCTGATGTCTTTCTAGAAGTTTACAAGAATTGTCTGTGCCGAGACTCAACCCGTCTACAAACAAGCAAGTGTTTCTACAAGGCATCCAACCATGACATTAATATTCCATTCTTTAACTGAAGCACAATAATGGTGAAGATTGAAGGGTAGTCATTAAGATCTAGCCAGGGTACTTGCCTTGAATCAATGAGTCTTTCTATACAAGAGTTATCTATGTTATAGAAAGTACTCACAGTTATACAATGTACCTTAACTTTGCTAGATACACTAAATCATTCAATAAGCAAGCGAAATATAAAACATTAAGCGTAATCGAAAATGCACAGATATAACTTCCAGATGATTTATACATGTCCATTACCTCTTACTAAAGAGTGAATAAGAAACTACTCACTTTTCATGGTTTTGGTAAAGCTAGAAAGTGAGTGATGCTCATCCCTCCAAGTAGAGGAGTTATAAGATAAAAACACACTACACAAGGAGCCAATCTTTAACGAAGAATGAGTGAATCACGTTCCACCCTTCATGACTTTGGTAAAGCTCTAGAAAATTGGAAGAGTTTCACTCCTCTAAGGGAAGAAAGACGCTCAAGCAATGGAAGTGAGTGAAACTAATACTGAAAGTAGAAGAAAGCTAGTCACTTTTGGAGGGTTTCTACTGCAACCAAAAGATGATCTATCTTCCTTTATGCAAGTAAATATAAACCTAAGTCTAAGACTAATTCTATAACAAGCTAAGAAATGTTGGTCTAGTCTAAAAAAAATTCTCCCTTGAAGCTCCCACAATGGGAGTATTTATAGGCAAAGAGGAGGGGACAAGGGAGTGTGAAAGAATAGTGCAAGGCCGCCAAAGTCCAGGTGAAAGCCAACCACTCTGTAGCCAGTCTGGGGACAACGTTCGAACATTGTCTGGCGTTCGAACGTGTCTTCTGTCTTTGCTTGATGGGCGTTCGAACGCCAGATGGGGTCTGACCTTCCCACTCAAGTGGCCTGTGTTCTTTTGTGAAATCCATTTCCACACTCCATGCACAACTTGACTTTGCACTCAGTAGCCTTCAATAATTCCGGAGAACGTTCGAACGTGATTTGGCGTTCGAACGTGGTACTCAAGTACCTCAGTGATTTCCTTCTTGGCTGCAACATACCATGTCTCAGCAGCCTAGTCCTCAAATAAATCAAGAGGACGTTCAAACGTGAGTTGGCGTTCGAACATTCTTGCTTTGTTCCAAACTTCTCCAATTTTGCTCCAGGGCATGCTAGTGTTGCATGAAAGTTTGATATTCATTGCCTTTGGTCTCTTGTACAATTTATGTCCTGAAATGTCATCATTTAAACTCCATCAAAGTATAATTAGTCTTAAAAAGGGCATAGTAATATGCTGATTTTAACTACTAATCATCTATGATCTTAGGACAACCATGCTCTGATACCAATTGTCGTTCCGGGAAGAGGAACCTAATGTGGATCTTCCTTTTTGCTTATACAATAGAGTAATACACACTTTACCTAGATGGGAGGTGAATAGGTTTTTCAATTTTATCCCAATTGATTACTAATAAAAACCTAACCCATCACAATTATCTCGTCCCACAAAGATTTAGCAATAAAGGTGAGAACACCTTTAGTCACCACTGCCCACTTTGAGATCTATTGTTTCTAATATTCAATTAACTGACTCATAATCAATTTCACACCCCTCCCAAAACCCAAACCCAATTTCACACTATGGATGAATGAATATCAATTAATCAACACATCAAACACATATTGCATACGTATGCTAAAAATCACAAGTGTGTACAATAAACAATAAAGAATACAAGTGATTTGTTGACGCAAAAACTCTCATTGGAAAAATCGTGGAGGAACCTTCTTTGTTCTCCAAAGCCTAATGTACTACTCGATAAGTCAACATACAAGAACTCGATTCTTATACCTTAAGTAATACCATGGTTAGATGCTCATTTCCTTGTTGTCTCTTTGTCAAAGGCCCGTTTTTGACGTCTAGCGTAGCTTCACTTGGGTCTCCCCACTGCACGGTTCGTCTAGGCCTTGAGCAATCATGGGCACGCCAATGATCCCTGGTATGCACTCACCAATGGGTTTGTCACTAACAAGATCTTCTTCTTCAAGTTGTGAGGTTTGGTAGAATCTCTAGTGGTAGCCTTTAGATTTAGGGATCTAGGTTGTGGTGAAAGCTCTCAAGGTAGAAAAATGATTTTCTCTCTTAGAAATCTCACAAGAGTCTTAACCTAGCTGTGGGAAAGACTCTCCCTATTTATAGGTCCGAAACAAGAGTAGTCTTAGTAAACAAAAGAATTCAGATTCACGAACAACAGCTTTATAGGTTGGAGGACGGTCATAGGACGGTTGTCACTGGAATGAAAATCATGTTTCCATCTTGACTAAGACATGCACCGCTCGAGCGAGATCTATGCTGCCTTCCATGGCCTTTTCCCTCCTAATTTCCTAAGTCATCAATAGACCGACCTAGTCAAGGATGTTGAGCATAGCTTAGTCACTACCGATTTTCGAAGCACAAAATCAAGCAAAAACTAGTCCTCTTGAGCACCCTTGGTGTTGCTGAAAGAGGGGTCCGGTTATAAATCAATCTATGTTTTCAAAACTCATAAATGATTTAGAAAATCTTTTTTTTTAAAAAAAAATCAGCTATGAGTCATAATCGGATTGCCTCCAATTATTTTTTCATCCTAATCAACCTAAGTTAAAAATAACTAAGGGTTCATCTTTGGTGTCCTAGGTCATTACCTTATCCTAAGCATGAAGGTGCATACGGAGGTTGAATAATATTGCTTTGGCACTTGATCTCCTTCCTTCAATGACGCTTTTAGCCCTTGAACATGATTGAATGATGACCATGGAAAAGGTTGAGATTTATAATGGACTCCACAAAATTATCCAATTAAAAAAGTGATCTAAAAAAGACTTATACTTTTGTTCTTCAAGAGGAGCGGCTACGAGAAATCACCATGATTTTCCCTTCAATAGAGGCTAGTGCTCTTATGGCTAATGTTAGTTCTTGTGGAGGTAAAACACCGAGATTGTCCAACCTATGAGCATTGTCATTGGGTCATGATCCAAAAGCAAGTGCTAAAATTCACATGGTAACCCACTGGGTTACCAACTCCATAAAGAAAAGTCTTCGTCAAAGCAAAACATTGGCAATAAAAATACCATTCGAATTGCTGCATTTGCAAAGCAACCATTTGCACCATCCTTTGCGCATGAACAATAGCACCAAATTATTTGGATCTAGAATGATGTTGGACACCTATGAAGCCAAAAATCCTACCAAGTCTATAACCTCCACGCCCACCAAATATTATTTATCTAATATTTGGTTTTCTATGAAGCCATTTTTCCTTTCCAAGAAACCAACCATATAACTCCAATCACCTATCCAATCCCTTATGTAGAAATTCTTTAAGAACGACAATATCAGATGAATGATTACTGGTGACAATGATGTCATTAACATGCACGATGATATAAATAAAATAGGAACCATGGGAAAAAGTGAATAAATATAATAATTATTCGACTATCTATATCCAGTGACTTGTAGAAATCAATTATAGGATGTTTGTTTAAGCCCATACAAGGAATTTTCTAGGCAATAAATAAGGTTTTCCCCCTTGTCGTGATAGTTGGGTGGTAAGGTCATCTAAACCTCCTCATTGAGATCCCCATATAGAAATGTGTTATGCACATCAAGCTCATGAAATGACCACTCTCAAACAAATGCAATTGCAAGAAGACATCTAATAGTCACAACTAGAGTGAATGTTTCATGATAATTAAATCTAGCGGTTTGAATGTAACCCTTAGCAACTAGAGGAACTGCAAAATACTTTATTTTGAGTTTGTATTTGGCACTTCATGCAAAAAAGGGAGAGAATTTACAACCAATTGTCTTGATGTTCGGGGGTAGTGAAGTAAACCTCAAAGTGTTATTTTTTTCAAGGGCCTCTATTTCAACATCCGTTACACTTTGCCAATTAAGGTCCTACATAAAAGAAGTTGTTTAAAAAGTAGCATAAATTTTTGTAATAAATGCACTATGATGAGATGGCAAATGATGATAAGAAATAACATTAAACTAATGGAATCGTGTGCCTTCACCTTGGGTCTCGAATGAAGAAGACAACCTAGATGGAAAATTGGTCGTGGCAATAAAGTAATTGTAGTCGTGAAGCAAAACAAAGGGTTGGCAGGGGCCTTTTGAGATTTTCGAGTGGATTGTGAAGGGGTAGAAACATCACAAACATTAGAAGAGGGGGTATCAAGCTAATATATTGGATCTTGTGCATTGGAGGTTAAGTAGAGACCAAGTTGGTGGGCGTATTCCATATCAAAAACCCTAGCCCTCTTTGTGGTTTTTTTGGGTATCGAGGTTGCACACTCTTCACAAGGTATTTGCATTTGTCAATGGAAGTACACACTTGACGATCTAGATGATATATACCTTTTGGGTGTTTCGTAGATCCTTTTCCCATGGAGCACAATTTGAAATTGTCTTGATAATGCAGAACATCTTCAGGATCCCACTCTGTATTGTTGCCTCATTGGTCGTCTTATTTATCTTACCATCACACTATTGAATATTTTCAATTCTATCCATATTCTCAATCAATTCATGCAACAATCACGCAAACCTCATCTAGATGTTGCCACGTGTATTCTTTGCTAGCTTAAGAGTTCTCTAGGCCAAGGACTTCCTACATGCTCTACATGTACTCTTCAATTGAAAGCCTTTTTCTAAATCTAATTGGGCTATTGTCCACTTACTTGGTGATCTATTACAAGGTATCACGATTTCTTGGATACTTCTCCCATTTCAAGGAAAGTGAAAAGACAATACACAAGTTCTCATTCTTTGGCTAAATCAAAACATTGTTCTCTTGCCACTGCCAGTTGTGAAATTACATGGTACATGCCTTCTTTTTCTATTAAATGATTTGGGCGTCTCACTTCCTCCTACCACTATCATGTTTTGTGACAATCAAATAGCTTTTCACATTGTCGCCAACCTACTTTTTCATAAACAAACCAAGCACATTGAGCTCAATTATTATTTTGTCCAAGACAAAATCCAATCAGGCATCCGTTGTATCGTTACCTTGCAACTACATAGTAGGTGGCTGACCTCTTTATCTAACCACTTGGGAAAACTAATTTCCTTCATTTTGCCCAGGAAGTCATAAATTTGCCACCTTGACTCTCCACTTTAAGGGGGAGTAATATGAAGTTTCGATAATTTCATTCTGTTAAAATATAGAATCTGTTACAGCTATAAAATCATATTTCTGTACAACAATAAAATCCCTTGCTATAAAATCATAATCTGTATATACATGTTGTATCTCCATAATGCAATGATATGCAATCCTCGCCAAAAATTTTCCCATATCTATTTGAACCACACATGACTTGAATCCAATTTGTTTACATAATGGGCTCAAAATTCTAGTCAAATTGGATTTATTTTGTCATTTGACGAAGCTTGAATGAGCTAAAAGCAAATCGAGCTTGGATTGATTGGATCATTCAACAACCCTACTTTTCTATTCCTTCACAATAAGAGACACCGTATGAAGAAAGCCTTATTTCTAAAATTTGCCTCAATTGGAATTGACTACAAATGTGACAACCAGAATGTTCGAATTGTGATCGGAAGCAAAATGGAACACATGAGGAGGAGTACAAAGAGCTGGATCAGGAAAAGGGAGACACCAAAGTGAGTGTGTAGGTGTTCAATGTGGGTGTGAGGTTCAAAATACAAGGATGGTGGTGTTCGAGTGAAGAAAATTGGGTCGGAACAAACGTTCGGACCAAACAGGGTGAGAGCGCGTCTAGCAAGTTAAGGGGTTATGTGTTAACTTGGTGGAATTAATCAGAGGTCGGGTAGGGCTCCGATAAATTAACTAGTATTTTTCTATTTATTTATTAAATGTGTTTGAATTTTTTAAAATTTGCAAAATTGGACTATTTGGTGAAATTACCAAATTGCCCCTCTAAGCACCTGTCATGGAGGAAGCTAGAGGTGGCAGCTAGTGGTGCAAGGGACTCATGCAAGACTCCAACTTGCAATTTTTTTCTGAAATTTGTGGATTGGGGTATAATAGGGAGAGGATAAGAATGGAGGAGAAAGAGAAGAGAGAAAAAGAAAGAAGAGAGAGGTTAGAGAAAATTTTTGGGTTTTTGCTACAAGGAGATTCGAATAACTGGAGCATGTCAAACTCTTCATTTTGGTCTTCTGAATTTTTCGGTAAGCTTTGATTTTGATTTGGTATGGTATGGTGTTTCGGATTTGTGTTTAAAGCATGTGGTGGGTTTGGATTTCTTAACCGAGTTTCATACATAGCTTGCTTTTCGTTTTAATTAAACTTTGTAGCCGTGTTATGGGGTGGATTTAGGAACGTTTGTAAGTGACTAGGAGGTAGGCCGTGGTCCATGGACGTAGAATAAGAAACTAGGGTTTGAAGATAAACTTGAAATTTGATTCTCTTAACTTCTTGTTTAAGTTTCAATATGGGTCATGTTCCTAACTAATTTGGACCCAAGGAGTTCATTTTTGACCTTGGATTCAAGTTTGGAGGTCATTTAAGGGTTAAAAGGTCAGTTGCAAGTTTGGTTTGATTTTGGAAAACAAGTTTTTGATCAACGTTGACCTTGAAATGGTAGAGGTAGAAGGAGAGTTGGAGGGTGTGGTTTATGGGTCTTAAAATTAGGCCATGTGGTGAATTTTTTGACTTTGAAATTAGGGAAAGAGAGTGAATGTAGAGAGAGAGAGAAACAAGGGATGGAGTAGGGGTGTTGGACTACTTACAGAGGAGTAGGGCAACATGGTCAACGACCAAGGGAATAAGAAGAGGAGTAGGAGGAGAGGGGGGGGGGGGGGGTGATAGGTCCCGAGTAAAAAAAATATCACTCACAAAAATATCCTCTTCGGGTGAGGATGTACCACAGTTTAACTGGAATAATTTTTCTACCTTTCATTGATAATCCATGGCTGCTTAAATAGCAGACCATAAACATGAAACTGAAAAACAGAATAAGCCAAAAACAGAGGAACATCCTAAGGCCACTACCAGTAACCGACAAGGCCACTACCAGTAACCGACGCCTAACAACACGAAATAATAGAAATGGACTCCACGTACTACTGAAATAAAATGCAACAGAAAGATAACATTAAGCTTAAATTTCTCCAACTGTTAAGACCCAGTCCATGCACGCCACTCTGTCTCTCGTCAACCTCCTCCCAAATATTTGGGATTTGGTTTGAAACCTCTAGCTGAACGTCGTGGCTTATCAATACTTCCCCCACCGGGTGGACTCTTGTCCGCAAGGTCCACATCTGGAAATTGCTTAAGCAATGACTGGTGCGTCTCCCACGTGGCCTCTTCAGCTGGCAAATGTTTCCATTGAACCAACTGTTCTTTTTCAAACTTCTTGCCCTTTTGACCCAGCGAGTATCCAGAATATGCTGGGGCTCAAGTACGATCGCTCCCTCATTAGTTACGGGCGGCAACTCAGTAGAGGGCAGTGTCCGCTCGCCAATAAATTTCTTTAAGAGGGAAATGTGAAAAACTGGGTGAATGCGGGCTCCCGTTGGCAGCTGAAGTTTGTAAGCAACTGCTCCAATTTTTTGTATCACAGGATACGGCCCATAAAATCGACTGGTCAGCTTCTGGTGGGTACGTTTAAAAATTGATTGTTGCCGATAGGGATGCAACTTGAGAAACACCATGTCACCTACTTCAAACGTGACATCCCTCCTTTTTTGATCAGCCGTTTGCTTCATGCGATTGATGGAGGCTTCCAGATTGGCTTTGAGCTGCCGTAGTATCGCATCTCTACTTATCAGTTGCTCATCCACTTCGTTGACGGAAGAAAAACAGTTATGATAAAGTGGGAAAGAGGGGGGCGGACGCCCGTATAACGCCTGAAATGGAGTCATTCCCGTGGAAGCATGGTACGTTGTATTATACCATAACTCAGCCCAAGGAAGATAACCACTCCACTTGCGTGGCCATTGATGCACAAAGCACCGAAGATACTGCTCCACACAGCGGTTGACCACTTCCGTTTGGCCGTCGGATTGTGGATGATAGGCGGAGCTAAGTTGTAACTTGGTGCCTGACATTTGAAAAAATTCTTGCCAAAACCTGCTAATAAAGACTGGATCGCGATCACTGATGATGGATTTTGGCAGGCCATGCAACTTGATAATCCCTTCCACAAATTTTTCAGCCACACCTTTAGCAGTAAATGGATGAGTTAAGGTTAGGAAATGTGCAGATTTACTTAACCTATCCACTACTACCAATATTGTGTCCTTGCCGTGGGAAGTGGGCAGTCCTTCAATGAAGTCGAGAGTGATATCATCCCATACTTGGCACGAAATAGGCAACTGTTGGAGAAGTCCTGCAGGTGAGAGTGTCTCGGATTTCATCTTTTGGCATACTTCACAGCGCTGGACGTATTCGTGGACTTCTCTATACATTTTAGGCCAATAAAACTGTTGAGCCAACCGCTTGAACATCCGCAACACTCCTGAATGCCCACCGATTTTTGTGTCGTGAGCCTCATGTAGCAGCCTTTTTCGTAACTCCCCTTGGGAAGGAATGAGTACCCTGCCTCTGAAGTAGATTAACCCCTGTCGTTGTGTATATGGCCATTCGGTTTGAGTCTTGGCCAATTGAGCGACTGACTGAATGTATGGATCTCCTTCGTATGCCTTCCGAACGTCATCCCACATGGTTATGGTGGGTACATGGAGATGATTAAGGACTGGACTGTTGGGCTTGGGTGAGAGGGCGTCCGCTGCTGAATTTTCATGGCCTGGCCGATAAGTGATCTCGTAATCGTAGCCTAGCAATTTTGCTACCCATTTTTGCTGCTCCGGTGTTGCCAAACGTTGTTCCAAAAAATATTTTAAGCTGCGTTGGTCAGTTTGGATGAAAAACTTCCTTCCCAATAAATACGGTCGCCATACGCGTATAGTCTCCACAATTGCAAGCATTTCTTTGGCGTAGGTTGACCACGATTTTTTTGTAACTCCCAGTGCACGGCTCATAAAGGCGATGGGCTTGCCTTGTTGAGTTAAGACTGCGCCTATTCCTTCTCCTGCAGCGTCCGTTTCTATGGTGAAGGATTCATTGAAATTGGGCATCGCCAAAACAGGTGTGGTGGTCATCGCTTGCTTAAGAGTCACGAAGGCTACTCCAACTTCCTCGTTCCATCCGAACTGCCCTTTCTTGAGGAGGTTGGTAAGGGGTCGAGCGATGATGCCATAATTCCGAACAAATTTCCTGTAATATCCTGTCAAGCCTAAAAAACCACGTAATTCAGAAATATTAGTTGGTTGAGGCCACGCCACCATGGCTGCAATTTTGTGATTATCGACCTTCACTCCTTGAGGCGTAACAATGTGTCCCAAATATTCTAACTCCTGTTGGCCAAATGCACACGTGCTGGCCTTGGCAAAAAATTGATGCTGCCTCAAAATCTCCAAGGTTTGTTTAACATGCACCATATGCCTATCCCAAGTAGAACTATATACGAGAATATCATCGAAGAAAACCAAAATAAACTTTCGAAGATATGGTCGAAATATAGAGTTCATGATGGCTTGGAATGTAGAGGGTGCATTACATAAGCCAAACGACATCACTAAATATTCGTAATGACCGTTGTGAGTACGAAAATCCGTTTTGAGTATGTCAGGAGGATTTACTCTTACTTGGTGATATCCAGCCCTTAGATCGAACTTGGTAAAGTAGGATGCACCATGTAATTCGTCCAACATGTCGTCTACTGTCGGAATGGGAAATCGGTCTTTGATGGTGGCGGTATTGAGTGCGCGGTAGTCTGTGCAAAATCGCCAACTTCCATCCTTTTTCTTCACCAATAATACTGGTGACGAAAATGGACTGGTGCTCGGTCGAATGAGGCCTGAATTCAGCATCTCCTGAACTTGTTTTTTGATTTCTTCCTTCTGGAAATGGGCATATCGATACGGCCGTACATTAATTGGCTCGGTCCCCTCCTTGAGCGTAATGCAATGCTCTACCTCGCGCACATGTGGCAGACTTGAGGGCTCCTGGAACACATCTGCATAGTCTTTCAGCAACCTCTGCATATCTTGTTGTTGACCATCAGGTGGCTCACCATGTGACGCTGTTTCCAGGGTTGGTTGGAAGCATACTGCAAATAATGCATGGCCTTGGCGAAGCTCCTTCAAGAATTCGTTGGGTGAAGCAACCTGAATTGATTGCACGTCTACACCTTGCAGCCTTCAGTTTTGATTGTCCCAAATAAAATCCATGGTCAATTGTTTCCAGTTGCAGACCACGGAGCCAAGCATTTCAAGCCATTGCACGCCAAGTACAAGGTCAAGACCTGTTAAAGGCAGAGAAAAAAGGGTGAGGTAAAACTCGATGCCCTGCAACTCCACTCGTACCTTATCGTAACGCCCCTGACACTTTAGTTTCTCTCCATTGGCTACCCGGACAGAAAATGCTTGCGTAGGAACGACTGGCAACCTGAGCAAGTTTGCCAAGCGATCGCTGATGAAATTATGCGTCGATCCGCTGTCAACCAAAACCACCACTTCGTGAGGGCCCATTCTTGCTGTTATGCGCATGGTTTTTGGACCAGTCCATCCCGTTAATGCATGCAACGTGATTTCGGGTTCCAGTTCAGGTTCCTGTACTTCCCTCGTATCTCCACCATGGTCCTCTTCCAAAGTCGGCTGGTCAATAATTTCTTCACATACCACGTTACTTGCATGCCCCTCCAAGAGTAATAACTGTGGTCTTTGACATCTATGCCCAGCTGTGAAGCGTTCATTGCAGTTGAAATAGAGACCTTGAGCCCTTCTCTTTTTCATTTCTTCCTATGTTAAACGTCTGATTGGAACAGCAGGGGTAGTAGGAGCTACACGCGTGGTTTGTGGAAGAGCTGGAGGAGTTCTTGTGGGAGGAGTTCGCGTGAACCGTTGCTGCCGTGTAAGCTGCTCGTCTCTCATTCGTGCTAAATTAATGGCCTCCTTGAGGGATTGTGGTTTAAACATTCGTATCCCATTAGAAATCTCCGCCTTCAAACCTCCTATGAATGTCCCCACCAACGCCCTTTGCGTCCATCCCCGCACCTTGTTGCCGAGCTTCTCAAATTCACGTTGATAGTCTCTCAATGTTCCCAGTTGCCTGATCCTTGAGAGAGCTTCATCAAAGTCTTCGCATCCTGATGGTCCGAAGCGAGCCCATAATTCCTCTTCGAATTTCTCCCATGAAATCACGTGCCCTTCTTCCTGTAACGTCCTGCGAAGCCACTGTCACCATTGGTTGGCCTCTCCTTCAAGGTGGTAAGCAGCCATGGGAACCTTTTGGTTCTCTGTCGTGCCCTGGTAGTCAAAGAATTGTTCCACCCGATTGAACCACTCTGTTGGATCGTCTCCAGAGAAGCGTGGAAATTCTAGCTTGGCTGATTTGGACGAGAAGATCTGCCGAACTCCATCTTGGTTTTCTCGGTGGTGATTACCATGATTTGAGGACTCTGGATTAGTGAGCAACACGTTCGAAAGTCGATTGAAAGCTTCCTCCAAATGGTGGAGTTTGTCGGTCATACCAAACTCCATTCGCTGTAGTTCTTCCTGAACTGCACCGAGCCCAGACTCCAAGTGCTCAATTCGCTCCTTGTTGGTTCCCATAAGAAACCTGGCTCTGATACCAATGATAGGTCCCGAGTAAAAAAAATATCACTCACGAAAATATCCTCTTCGGGTGAGGATGTACCACAGTTTAACTGGAATAATTTTTCTACCTTTCATTGATAATCCACGACTGCTTAAATAGCAGACCATAAACATGAAATTGAAAAACAGAATAAGCCAAAAACAGAGGAACATCCTAAGGCCACTACCTGTAACCGACAAGGCCACTACCAGTAACCGACGCCTAACAACACGAAATAATAGAAATGGACTCCACGTACTACTGAAATAAAATGCAACAGAAAGATAGCATTAAGCTTAAATTTCTCCAACTGTTAAGACCCAGTCCATGCACGCCACTCCGTCTCTCGTCAACCTCCTCCCAAATATTTGGGATTTGGTTTGCAACCTTTAGCTGAACGTCGTGGCTTATCAGGGGGGGGGGGGGGGGGGACCACTGCCCACCCCATCAGCTTGTGTGGTAGATCCCCTAGACCTCTTGATACCAAAAGTTTCTTAAAATCCATATAGAGGTCCCCATAAAATTTCGTCGCAATCCAATACTCAAGTCAATTCGAGGTGTAAAATGTATGTTTTGCCCTCCGGGGCCGATTTGGCCTACTTTTTGGTAAAAAAAAAAATATTCACTCTTAAATAGTTAAATTGAGTATGTGTATGAAATTTCATTGAAAATATTTTATTTTTGGTAGTTTCGGATCAAAATACCGTGCGAGGTAGTGTTTCTCATTTCCGGAACGGACTAGATTTTTTGAACTTCTTTCAAACTTATTCAATATGTTATATATGATGTCTAACATGTTTTTGAACTATTGATTGAGTGATTTTGAATTGGTTAGGAAACCGAACCCGATTAGGGTTTTGGTGCTCGTTGAGCGCAATTGTTCATATTAATCGTATGAAACAAAACTCCACGATCCTTTTCCATAAAATGTAAGTACAGACAAGGTCTAGTGGCAAAGGATTTACACTCCAAGTTCAGACCGCAGATGCAAGTCCCCTAAAAGGTTGAATCGTATATTCGTATAGACTCTGAATGGTCTATTAGGTTGAGTGCTCTTTGGTGTGACAAAGTATTTGTACTTTTGAACTTCTTTTTACAAACTGTCTTACATAACTACTATTGTTTTACATGAAATAATGATGATTTAGCTATGTATGCATGAAACGGTGATTTATGTGATGCCCAATCATGAAAAACTTTTTATTTTTAAACTCAGGTGTTTTGAAATTGAGTTACTCTATTGAGTTCTTGATGTTCACCCTACATTATTTCCCTCTTTACAAATTAGCCAGTGCCGAGGGAAACCGTGAATAATCGAACTGCCAACTTTTATTTTGTTTCCGTTAAATTGTGTATGAGAGTTTGTAAAACATTTAATTATAATAAGTTGTATACCTGTATACTGGATGTAACTTAGTCTTGTTGGACTGAGTAGTTCCGCTAGTTTTTAATGTACGTTAATTGAGCTTTTAGCAATGCATGAGCTATTCTTTTGTGGGTTTGGATTGCTTACATCCTGCTGTGTTGCAGTAGTTACATTACATGCTTGTGCAGGTCAAGGTAACATACGTCAAATGCCCGGGTGATCCAAGGTGTGATAACAAAATAATTCAAATACCATAATACCCTTGTGCCGCCAAAAATAAATTTAAGCTACAATGTAAAGCTCTGCACTTGAATCAGGTCTGGCCACATATACATCCTGGACTGCTAGTGTTATACAAGGATGCTAAGATACTCATTTCGCTCTGAATGAATTCATAGATGCTTGTATTTCTTCTAATGTGCGCCCCTTAGTCTCTGGAACCAGCTTTGCAACGAACAGGATGGTTAAGGCACATATGATTGAAAATATGAAAAAGATTCCTGAAAGCAAACATGGCTTTGGTAGGTTCCTATACAATACTTGAGAGAGAGAGAGAGAGAGAGAGAGAGAGAGAGAGAGAGAGAGAGAGAGAGAGAGACAGATTCATTACCTTCAGAGCTCCATTCCATTAAGAAGTTAAAAGCATATGAAATAATCCAAGAACCAAACCAGTTAACTACTGTCACCAGGCTTCCAGCTTCACCTTTCACATTCATAGGAAATATCTGAAACAAAAACCATCATATATACTAAACTACAAATATCTCGGTTACATTTAGAACAACTTGAAAATAGGTCATATAATATGAAGCCCAACTCAGCACCTACCTCCGCCATTATAACCCACGGGACTCCTCCCATGCCTAATGAGAAAGATCCTGTAAACACCTGCTTGCAGTATCAAAAACATAAATTTCAAGGTCGATTATATCCATTGACCCATACAAACTTTTGCTAAATTTAAAGGATAGAAGCAAGTGGTGTATTCTTCTATCAAAATATCCAGTAGTACTAGTTGTTCCAGAGCAGCTATTTTTGCTTGTAGGAGAATGAAACTAATTACAACGTCCCATCAATTAATAGTTGTAGTTCATCTTCTTAGTCCTATAGCCATAAGCAAGGACTGTATGACTATAATAAAGATCACACCGCACCAAAGTTGTGAACTGTTAATTACTTGGGTCCAACTATGGCATTGAAAAGTTGTTTTTCAATACCATACCTCCTTTTTTTTTTGATCAACGAGAATGTGATAAATGTAAAATTCTCTTATTTTATTTTTTGGCTTTAGTTTATTATTTTTCGTGATCAATCAAAGATTTATAACCATAAATTATTTTTCAGTATGGTACTGAAAATTTTTTTCGGTGCAGTAGCCATACCTAACTATAATGGCTAACAAGACCAAGACCCAAAATCCATGCACTTTTGTTTGATTAAGAGGCCATGAAGAAATTAAAAAATGTCCAAGACAGAAATCTCAAAACTCCAGTTTACAGTTTCTAATGCCACTTTATAAAGACAGGGAAAGGATTCCCAGTTGGTCAAATTGAATTACCAATACACCACCAAGCGCCATAATGGGACTGAAATCCTTCCACAGCTGAAGATCCTGCTCTTGGCAGAATTTGATTCTTTAGGAATTAATTAGAACAGACGAACACAAATTCATGAGAGCAATAAATATACATTAGCAGATACCTGTAATAAGAATGACAATCCTATAAGGAAGCAACCCAAGCAGGTTCCAGCTGCAGAAACCTGCAACAGTAGAAGACTTCAATGTGAGTTTAAATGAAACTATATTGCACATTCCGGAAATATATCTTGCCCTTTGTACCATAAGGAGCGGTCTTCGTCCAGTTTTGTCCATTAAGAGTACACCCAGCAATGTCACTGGAACCTGCAGAAAACCCATAGATGTCTTAGCAATATACAGTGCAACATCTGAAAAACAAAATCAACAAAAGGGAAGTTAAAAACCTGAACAACAACCATCGCTATACTCCCAATCCCACTCGAAAACCCTGTTATAAGCCAGAGAATCATACCAATTAACTCTCTTTTTTTCGGTTACCATCAATTGTAGAACTTTACTAAAGTAGGTTTACTTACCAGCAGACACAAAAATAGCACTTGCATAATAGGCAATTGCATTGACTCCTCCAAACTGCTGCAAAACCATAAGTCCAACTCCAACCTGAACCAAATTTAAACTACCCATATAATAATTCAATAAGTGAACAGTGGAAACATTCTTCAAGATTGAATAGAGCCAGACGGCTCACAATGAGTGAGTGAGTGTATTTCCGATTGAACAATTCAAGCATTCTAGAGTCTGATAGCCGTTGAAGGGTTTCTGTATAATCCTGTGAATAAAGAGAATCCTGAGGACTTGGAAAAAGAAAATTAATTCAATGAACCAATATATAAACTCTAACTAGAACTGACTACAAGAAACAGTTACTCCTTATTGAATCAACAAAGTCAAACAGTCACCCTAATTTCTGCTGCTTCTTCAGAGATATTGGCATTATTCCCCCTAAGGCGCTGTAGAGCAGCTTCACAATCTTTACCCCGAGTCTTCTTTGCCTGTAGAGAGTTAGTTAACCACTATTGAGCTTTTCAACAGCTGCTGGCCTTGTGTTGGCCATACTCTGTTAGGGAAATGAGCATTTAGCCATGGAAAAGTTGGCTGTGAAATTTATAACTCAAAAGTTGAAAGTGTCGTGTGGAAGCCACAATAAAGATTTTTTTTTTGTGAGGAGGAGGGGGGAGGGGGGAGGGGGGAGGGGGAAAAGGGGCTTGAACTCTTGAGCTCAAGAAGACAAAGCCTTCACAAGGTAAGGAGTACCATTGGACTAAGGCCCATTGGTTGGAAGCCACAAAAAAGAGAAGCAAAGAAGCCATTTATTTTAAGCATAATCAAAACACCACTTGAACAACTGGAAACTGTATTTGATTTGGACTCACCAGCCACCTCGGAGACTCTGGGATGATAAATAGACCCAGAAGCTGTAGTATACATGGAATAGTCCCTAATCGGTAGGAAAACAATTCTTATTGAAATGTCTAAATAATTCAGTAAGTCAGTACTACAGTACAAGAACCAAAAATTTACCTATTAGAGCCAAGGTGCGCCACGAGATGACAGTTCCTATGAGATACATTACGGATACGCCACAACATATCATCAACTGCAGATCAGGAGCATGTAGCAGCATTATTACCACTCTAAGTTTCACTCTGAACTAATATAGTCCTGCTTTACCTGATTTGCAGCCGCAAATGCTCCTCGAAGATCCTTAGGTGTAATTTCTGCTATGTATACGGGTACCTGTTTGATATTTGGAATGCAAAATTCTCAACCTGTCATACAGATAATCCTGTCTGATATGAAATGCAAAACATACTGCAATTACCACATATGAAAGAAGCCCAATTCCATATCCTATAGACAATCTTCCAAGGTTGAGCCACCAAGAACCCTGTTGTCAGCTGTTAAGTCAATTATATTTCAAAAATCTGGAAAACAGATGCATATTTCTGTACCAGCAAAATTAGCTCTAGAACAACGACAACAACAAAAACCTGTAATGCTGCTACAGTAGGAGAAGGGTTTTAATCCCTTGTTTCAGAAATCTTCGTTACAAAAAGGTTAGTGAGCACAGAGCACGAATTCATAGGTCGCTTTTTGATTCATAAAAGGGCATGAAATGTCAAGCATGAATTCAGTTCCTCCGCAATTAAGTGGACTATAAATGAACAAAAATAAAAAAATTGGGGGAAGAAGGTAAGAGAAAGAAAGAAACCTTTGCAAATACAATTGCAAGCCACCCAATGAGACAGAAAATATCCGAGAATCCCATTGTCTGCAGATATTAGATCATATGAGATCAATTGAAGAATTGGGAAATTGTTATATTTTGTGTCAGGCATGCAGATATCCAAAGAATATTAGAAAAACTTACACCCCTCCGTCCCATGAGATCTGCTATCTTTCCACTCATTATTGCACCAACCATTGCTCCAATTGTCAATATTGATCCAAAAACTGCATACTGTAAAATAATGCCAACAAAGAGAATAGGGGGAGGAAAGAAAATTAATTAGAGAATTGCTTGTCTAGAAAAAGAGAAGTAGACAAAATATTATAATAATGGATTCTATGTTTCATGAAGCGGTATATTGCACCATCTACTCTATTAAGATACCTAAAATATATTCGGTCATATATATTTCAAATGCAGAAAACTCATGTTAAATCACAATGAAAACTTCCCCAAAAAAAATTCCATCTCCTCATCAACCACTAATAAAAGTGATAGTTCAAATGCAGTGCAAAATGGATTTTCTTCAACATACGTCAGATGACTTTTGTGTTAGTTTATGTGCAATAGGGCAGTCCAACATGGTTTTGTCTTTTTGCAGTGCTAAATCTTTATCCAGCTCATTAGTTGGGTTTAGCGAAATATGTTCAGTAGAAGATTGGCATGTATTAAGTTGATGGAGAAACCTATATTCCAGATCACATTCCTCTGGATTATTCAGATTGGAAAGCTTGGGTGTTAACAAATGATAACTGCACTAATGTTGAGAGGCTAGGTGTGCTAGTTATTTTAGTTGGTAGGCTCCAAAGGTTTCGGAGTTTGTAACTGTGTTTGGATCACATAAAAAAAAATGGTTTAGAGCTTCCATTTCTTTTAGACTAATAAGCATACAAATTTAGTCAAGTATAGAAGTAGCCAAAAGAGTATTATCTATCTGATCTGGCCATCTATCGCTGTCCATAAAATAAGGACATCAAAGTTCATAATAGTTGGTAATAAGGTAAGGTTTTCGGATTGCAACAGGGTTCTTACGGGCAACTGTCCACTACTTGATTCCATTATGAAATTTTGTGAAATCCTTTCCTCCCCCAAACAATCAAACACCTCTGCTCTCTTCTATGTTTTCATTTTCTTTTTGATTCGGGGGGAGGTCTATTATGCCCAAACTATTCAACGGCAGCAATATTTTGTTTGGCTTATAGTATTCCATTTTGCCCAGTGCAGTTTTTGTCCCCATGATTTTCAGTTGACCTTTCAGTGGATGGAAAGACATACCTTGAGTCCTTGGTTAACATTTTTGGACAAAAAAGAAGCAATAATGATGCGACAAGCTCACTTGGACATGGACAAGTATGTACATCAAATTAAAACATTGGACAAACACTAATGGATGGGAAGATTGTTTTATTCCCTTGTTCAGGCCCGAAAATTAGTGACTGGTCTTTCTATTTGAAAACAAATATACTCAACTCGACTCAATTAAGCCTTGTTCGAACTATTTGGGGTCAGCTAATCTTTGAAAACGTATATATTCGACATAATACCAACTACTGAAAACCAAAGTACTATCAACATCGAAATAAAACTGCTGGTAAAAAATAAAACTTAATTTAAGATGAGAGTAACTATTCACAAAAGAAAAAATCCATGCACAACTCTAGTGAACTACCCACAAAAGCAGTAAGAAAAATGATATCTAAATGATTTTTCTTCTTCTTCTAAACAATGTTTGTGAGAACGCAATTGCCCTCATAAAGGTGTGATTGCTGCAGAACAGAATTGAGTTTTCACCCTTTGTTTTGTTATAAAGCTGTGTGCAGCCTGTATTAGCTCACATTTTGGGACACATCTTGATCAATCAAATAATGATAATGCTTTCTGTTTGCTTTATATCTAAAGTATGATCACTAACTATGCCATTGATGTTATAGCATTTCTCAGACAATCATGACAAGTCATAACCAATGTTCTCCAGTGTCAAGCATTCATTACGTCAACATTATGGCATAGCACAGTGCACGGCCTCAAACATCTAAAATAATCCCATCTCTAAAAAGGTGTCTAGATTATAAAAATAGTATAGAAGTTTAACCCTTACCTCTGCCAAAGAGATTCCAAGATCATCTATGATTCCAGACTGAGCAGGTGATGAATATCCAACCTGCATAACCAACATGTCTCATTATTTCAGCCCTCACTTGATTAATTATGCTAGAAATTGGGTGCGACAAGTTCAATTTTTGAAGAGAAAAACTCTGCTATGTATACAAAAATTCTCTGCATTACATCAATGACGCTTTTGAACAGAAATTGGCATCAAATCAACTGTCGAACTTCTGATTGCAGAAATTCATAGGATTCTAGCAGAGCACATTCCTGTGAACCACAGAAGCCAACCAACAGAAGGCATAAAGCAAGTGCAGCAACAGCTGATCAAGTGGAAATGATCAAAGTTTGTATTTTCCCATGGATTATAATCCAAAGATGCTTACTGAACATTTCATCCAGTTAGACATAAGACAGCAGTACAAATCATAGCACCACCTGGAATAAGTTTCGTGGAATTCTTGGTTGTGTAAAGCTTTCATAAGAGTGCTTCTAAGAGGTCAGAGAAAGGTTATATGCATTGAAAGGGCCAGGTTTGGAATTTACTTGGTTAAAAATCGTTGCATTGGGAATTTCACAGGTTGATTACTGATATTCCAGCCAGCAAAGTATCTTGATTCTAATGCTAAAATAAGGACTAGAAGGTCGATTTGACAAAAAAAAAATATATATATATATATAGAAAAAGCAATTTGGTAGTCTGATTGATGGTTGGCAACCAGAATTTCCAAAACTCCACACGACTCCACCACCAAGAACATAGTCTCAACTTCTCAAGGTTAATTTGATTCAATAGAGAGCTTGTAGACATAGAAATATATAATTAGCTCCCTGATTCTCCTAGTTTTACTAGCACTGTTAGATTACACAAACTTGGACATTGGACTATTTAGGACATTCTAGCTAGACCTAATGAAGACCAGATACAAAGAAACCTTAAGATAACTTGGCCCAAAATAAAACCAGCAGACCAACATTTCCACAAACCAATTAAGAACCCTCATTGCTATGACACAGAAGATCATAAAAAAATTACACCTATGTAGCATCAACCTGACATTTTATTCAATCCAAATGCACAATTTCTAGAACATGCTCTGCCGTAGACTACCAATTTGCACCCTTTTGCTTTTGCACTCACATCATTCTCCCCACTTTTTATAGAAAGCTCATCCTACGGTGTTGGCAATAAAGCGTTACAAGCCATGAAATCTAAATTTTTTTTTTGAAGTCAGATATAATTTTTGCATCTTGGGAACATAAAGTATTGGGGTTGATTCAATACGATATATCTTTCAGTATAAATGAAGACGCCACAAGCTATTACCTCGGAACTGCACCTTCAATTTATCTAGAATGAACAAATGATATATTTAGCTTGGCTAGGTACAATAAATCGGTTGCTTCGCTAGGTACAATGATACATTTAGCTTGGATAGGTACAATGATATATTTAGCTTGGCTGAGACACTATGAATGTCAATGATATATTTAGCTTGGCTAGGTACAATAGATCGGTTGCTTTCCCCATCCCTTCCTTATGTTTAGGTTTATGATCAAATTTCACTTCATAGTTTCACCAAATATTTCCATAAAGATCATTCTTCTCTTTCTCCCACACCTGTAGTTGCTTGTTATGTTGATGGTTAGCTTCAAAAGAAAAAGATATCCAATCTTTGAAGCAGGAGTAAGGATCAAAATTTTATTTCAGTGCATTGTTTTGGTCGCTTAGGAAACGGAAACGTTTCGACCCGTTTCGAAAACATAATAAAACAAATAAAAAATTTAAGAATTATTTTTTCAAAACATTGGTCGAAATATACCAAAATATCTTGAAATACCTTAAAACAGTCCGAAATAATTGTACAAATACATTGAAATATAATAAAACATTTGAAACATTATGAAACACCTTGAAATATTAGAATTTCGATTCTATCATTAATTCGTTTTGGTCTCCTTGGAAACGAAAACATTTTGGATGTTTCGACTGTTTCGAAATGATATTTTGATCTTGGAGTAAGAGAAGAACTAAAAGGGTTTAATCCTCGGGATTCTTATATACGCATGTAGAAGTCAGTGACGAGCCCAGATCTAGCTCGGCCCAGGCCTGATTAGTGGGTTAAGTCCAATTAGTTAAAAAAGCAGGTCAAACTCAGCTAATGGCCTCAGCCCAGTCCGAAGTTCAAGAAGACCCTGGGCAACGCATGTGGGGAGTAAACATCGGGATAACCATTACTAGAAGATAACACCTATCCTTAATTGCACCTTTTCATCCAGAGAAGCTAGTAGCCTTACCTTCACGCCACCGCATCAAGTGGGGCTCTGTGCCTATAAATTGTAAACCCTTTACACATGAGAGACAGGGCGATATCTCACACACACCACATCTTGAGCTTACTGTTGCTCTCTCTCTCTCACATATTATTTTATTTTCTCATTAATAAAGTTTTTCGGCCACTATTGCCGCCTTCAGTGGTTAGGTCACCTCGACCCAACCACCCAATCTTTATCTCTTATTATTAATTACTCCATCAATTACCTTGTGTCATACACTCGACTGATTTGATTGTGCATAACTTATTTTATGCATCATCAGTCAGTATGTTTGTAAATCTCGAAATATGTCTTCAAGGAAACCTCATAATTGTGAGCTGCAGCCCCACACCTCAAACTTGATATAGTGTTTACTTCCATTTTGAAAGAAATAGTTCCAATCAATGATAGGCGGGGAAGAAAATAAGTGGTTCTATCGCACTGGTACCAGAAAACATATGGCAACATCAGGAAACTTTATGGACAAGATCATAATAAACTAGTGAAGGAAATCTAGAGTTTGGGTGGTTGGTAATACTGGAGAGCATTTAAGTTTTCTGGACGAAATAGGAGCTTTTCCCAGACCTTGAACGCTTGAACAGACATTTGAAAACAAATAATTATTTAGCAATCTTATACAAAATTCCTTAGCACTAACCTATCCTACGGTCAAGTTGCCTCACAAACCACGAAATGTCAGATATAACTCTAGAAATAGAAAATATGGACCTAAGAATCTCGCCTAGAATTCCGTATGACTGACTCTTGGAGGTTAGATTGCATCATAAACAACAGTATAGAACTCTCGTGATTCAGAAGAATGAGTCTAAATGCTTGAAACAACGAAATGATCCTTATAACTCAACCCCCCAAGTTAGACTATGCTTTAATGACCAAAGGCTATCGATCACTTTGATGGGTGGTTTTCCCAGCATAGGTAATAACACATTTTTCATAGCATTATTATTCCTGAGTGCCTCGTAACTCAAGCTCTAATTTCAATTTCACGGCCCTTGCGGTGAGATTGCTCTCCTGTAACATGGCTATCAAGGGTGTTCCAATCCGGGTATGGGTGTTCGACTCTCTGTGCATGGTTGAGGTCGACCTCACGAGTCGGAAAGGTGCATAGTGGGTGCAATCATCCCTACAAAAAGGCCAAAACAAAAGGAAGCACCCTAAAACTTTTTCCTTCCCTTATACTTTGTAAAAGAACTTTTTTAGTTCAAACAGAGGCATATTATTCTACAAGAACAATTCCTTCACTTCAATTTTCTATCGAATATAAAACAGGGAGTCAGACACTGGTTGTTTCAAATAAATATCTCCACAATCACAGAGTACAAAAGAGAAAAGCTACAGAGTACAAGAAGCGTAGGAGAAGGAGAAGGAATTTAAATCATGCCTAATCAATCTCAAAAGCAATCTGTTCTAATAGCATAGGCACCTAATGACCCAACTATTCACCATCATGCAATCAAGAAGCATTAATTACACAGATCAAACAAGAAGTAACGCACACACACTCCCCCGTTACACACACAAACATTATTTCTATAATATTACAGCTAAAAAATTAAATTCTTAATTTATAAAAACAGTCGAGATTAATATTTTTCTTTCTTTTCACTTTAATTTTAAATTAGATAATTAAAAAAATTAAAATAAATTACTATTTAAAATATAAATATTGTACCACAGACACACATATATATATATATACATGTAGTAGAAACACACTACATATATACTTACGGCAGAGCCAAAAACGTATGAGCCAGACACAGCGACCAAGGTGCTGAGTACAACAACAGCAGTTGCCGGCGAGGAAAAGCAACTACTCTGCTGCCTCTCACCATCACAGCTAATATCGGGGCTTATTCTGGTAAGTAGGAGACTCGATGTCTGCCCATACTCTGTGCTTTCTCTCTCCATATATAATGCATATATACGTATATATTGTAATATGTTCTTTTTTTGAGGATACCGAGTAAAAGCAATGAATGAAAGACGAAGAGATGGGATTTGAACGGTCAAGAAAGATGAAGATCGGAGATGTTATAAGTCAATTTTGTGGAGAAGTGAACAAGAAATTGATGTGAGAGAGAGATTTGTTTATTTTTTTGCCTTAGTTTCTTACCGCAAGCAGCAACTTGCAGCAGAAGATGACAAAAATGGAAAGTGGGTTGGTTGAGCTCGTTGTCGGCCTCGTTATCTTTTCTTGCATCAAGGTCCTTTTGTCCCTGAGTGTGTCTTTGAATGTGAGGGACGTAAATTATATTTGATTCCCAATTTTTTTAAGTTTCCTATGAATTTTAATAGGTATTTTTTGATTGAAAAAGAGTATATTTATTATCATTTAAAATTAATTATATCCCCCTGGAATCTGGAGAGAGAAACGAGTTTACTACAATGAGCAAAGATGTTTCTTGGGAGAATTATACCAGACTACTTGGAGTTTGTCACTTAATCACTTAAATCCTTTGATATTTAAAATATTACACACAGACCCTTGAAGTTTGTATATGTATAACACTTAGACCACTGTAAATATATCTGTTAATAAATTACATTTAGACCCTTCTGAAGTTTGTAGGTATATACTACTTAAATATCTTAAGTTTAAAATATTATACTTAGACAAAAAATATTCCAATCAAAGGTAGAATATCAAATATTTTAAATTTTACAACCAAAATTCATATTCTATTGTATCATTTATTGAAATAAAATTAAAATTAAAAATTTAATTTAAAAAAAAAAATCATAATTAGTATACAATTATATTATTTATTGTAATAAAACTAAAAAATCAAATAAGGGGTCTAAGTCATTCATAATAGTTTATGTTATATTATGTCATTTATTGAAATAAAATCAAAAATAAAAATCTAGTTTTTAAAAAAAAAATAATAGTTAGTATATCATTATACTATCTATTAGAATAAAACTAAAAAATTAAACAAGGGGTCAAACTGTAATGAACACAATATCTTTTAACTTTAATTGGAGTAGTTTGATATTTTAATTTGGTGGTTTAAACGACCAAATTAAATTTCAATAGACAATATAATTGTATACTAATTGCAATTTTTTAAGAAAAAATTGAATTTTTATTTGTGATTTTATTTTAATAAATAATACAATAGAATATGAATTTTAATTGTAAAATTTAAAATATTTGATATTTTATCTTTGATTGAAGTATTTTTGATCTAAATAAAACATTTTAAACCTAAAAGGTCTAAGTAATATATGTTTACAAACTTCAGGGAATCTGAGTGTAATTTATTAACGGATATATTTATAACAGGGGTCTAAGTGTTATGCGCATACAAACTTTAAGGGGTTTGTGTATAATATTTCAAATGTCAAAGAGTTTGAGGAATTAAGTGACAAACCTCAAAGAGTCTGGGTATAATTCTCCCATGTTTCTCGGATCCAATTTTGCATCCTTTATAGTCCACTTATTAGACGGTATTGTCCTTGACCAAAAAAAAATAAAAATTAGACGGTATTGTCAAAATCAAACAAGAAGGGACTCTTTTTTTTTTTTTTTGATAATTAGTAGGGACTCTTTCAACACAGTATAGATAATTGTGGTCGCTCGTCGATGAGGATTACTTGAAGTTTCTTTTCTTATCTTATATATATATGCTAGTTGATGCACGCTTACTTTGTATATGAATTATTATAGAAGTCTATTTTCAATTTGCGAAGGGCAATTATTACCAAATACCACAAAATTTTACTTCTAACAACTCTCAAACTAAATGCTATATAATATTTTTAGAACAATTCAAAGAAAGTATGCTCAAACTTATATCAATTCTGGGACATATACGCCCACAAATTTGGAAATGGAAAAAAATCACTACTTAAATTGCTCTCATTGCCTCCACTTCATTTTGTCACTACTACACTTGAAAATCCACCATTTTGTTTTCAGTACTTAGATGCAATATTCATCTCCCCCAAACCAATTTTTTTTTTGTTTTTTTTCCTATTTTAGACCTTTCAACTGCCTTTTTTTTGAATTTCATCAAAAATAAATTGAAAGGGACTTGTGTGCTTGCATAATGCATAGCATACTTTGATGCGTGAAGTAACCATACAATATCATGGTCTATATTAAAATAGACAATTTTGAATTAGTCTTCTAGAGCATTTAGTTGTATTGATTGGCAACGTCTCTCAATTTCTCTGAAAAATTTCACCTTTTTTTTTACTAGTTCCTTACATTTTTCCTTCGCCATTTTATCTTTAGATTGGACCAAAAGCACCTCCTAAATTTTTTCATTTAATTCAAAAATAGCTCTGACCCTTCTCATGTTTAGAACCCTCAATTCCTTGATAAACAACTCTAATTTGATGTCCAAGATTCCCTCACTCAATTAAACAACTCTGTATTTTTACAACAAATATGAATGCAACATTCTTTGGCTTTAGAATCTTCTCTTCTTCTCTGCAAACAATCTGTCACTCAGCAATTTGAAGTTTATAGCGAAGCTTACACTTTTCACTTGTTAAGAAAATACAAGCATAAGGACATCTGGGAAAAAAAAAAGAATTCAACAATATGCATATCACTATCTTTTATTGTTTGTGGTATTTCAAATATAGTAAAATCACTTATTGAAATTTCTGATTCAAAACATGTAATTTAAAACAAAACAGTAACAGTGTAACGAAACAGTTACAGTAGAATGTACAAAACAGTTACAGTAGTATGTACGAAACAGTTACAAGTACGATGCAGTAATAGATACAAACAAAACAGTTATACACTAAATATGTATTTAAACAATATAAACACTAACCTGTTTGCAGAACATGAACTGTTATTGAATTTTAAGTAGATCAAGGCTAGTGTTTGACACTATATCATTAAGACAGATTTCGCCCTTACACACGATGCTTATGAAAATCAAAGCGTCTGCCTCACAGGATACAATTATCATTACTTTCATCTTAAAGAGTCCATCGCTCATATATTCCTTGCCTACATAGATCCCATTCAACCTAAAATCCTTCTTACTCAACAACAATCCAGACACAAGATTCTTTCAAATCTAGAACATGTAACACATAATTGAGAATAAGTTCTTTTCCAGAAGTCATCTTCAATATAACATTTCATTTGCCTTCAACTTTGGAAGTAGAGGAATTTTCCATAAATAGTTGTTCTCCATCATTAATTGTTTCATATGAAAGAGAATATCTTCTTATCCGAGTATATGTGTCTAGTGGCCCCGGTGTCCACCCACTATTCCTTGGTATTTTCCACCAAGTTCACTTTGTATACTACAACAGAAAAATTCATGTTAGAAACATTTTCAAAATGTTTTCTACCTCGATTATATTGGCTTGGGTAGCCTTCCTCTTATAGTTCTCTTGTGCTTTACGGCTTCGACAATCCTTTGCATGATGTCCCGATTATTGCACACAAAGTAGTTGCCTTTGAACCTTTTGGAATCACCACCCTTGGCCCCTTGTTGACTAACATACTTCATTTTCTTGTTGGTTTTATGTCCTTCTTCAATCACATGTGCCTTTTTCTTTTCGGAGACTCTATTGTCCTCCTCAATCTCACAATCAAGTCTTCAAGTTTCATTTATTTGCGTTTGTGCTTCAAATAATTTTTGAAGTCCTTCCAATTTGGCGGTAATTTCTTAATAATTGCAGCCACTTGGAAAGATTCATTAAGCACCATCCCTTCGACATGAATCTCATGTAGGATCACTTGAAGATCTTGAACTTGACTTATGATAGTTTTGGAATCTATCATTTTTTAGTCAAGGAATCTGCCCACAATGAATTTCTTCATTCCGACATCCTCTGTCTTGTACTTTTTATCCAAGGATTCCCACAACTCTTTAGCTGTCTTGATTGGATTATACACATTATATAATGTGTTATCTAATTCATTGAGGATATAGTTCTTGCACAGAAAATCAAAGTACTTCCTTGTATCCATTGCAACAATAACTTGACGGTCGGTCTCATTCTTACTACAAACAGGAGCATCCTCACGAAGAAACCTTGTAAGATTCAACGTAGTGAGATAGAACATCATTTTCTGTTGCCATCTCTTGAAATCATTCCCATTGAACTTTTCAGGCTTCTCCCCATGAGACACATGCGTAGGTACATAAATAGGCACCACAAGCACAACATGATTTATAGTAGCAGGAACATTATTATCATTTGCATCCATTTTTGATAAACACAAATTACCAACTATTCAAAAATAGGAAAACAGTAACACTTTACAAAACAAGTTACTAAAACAGAGACAATCTTTGTTACTGTTCAGTGTCGCTGTTTGAAGTTACTATATGATGTCACTGTTTGGTGTAACTCTTTAAATCATAAGGATAAACAACGTCACTGTTTGATGTAACTGCAACAGTTTGGTGTAACTGTTTAAATCATATGCATGAACGGAGTCATTATTTGGTGTAACAGTTTGAATTAAACACATAAATAGAACATGCAACTTTTCACAAAAATTTTCAAGTCTCTCCAAAATATCATAAATTTTAAAAAATAAGTTTTAACAATTTGTAATATTTTAGAACAGTTTAAAATACTAAAATATGTATTAGAAATACAACAAGTAATTATAAAAATGAAAATCTGCCTTAAGATTGTTGTTTGTATTATTCCAAATATAGCAAAATCACTTATTGAAATTTTTGATTCAAAATATGTAATTTAATACAAAACAGTAACAGTGTAGAACGAAACAGTTACAATAGAATGTACAAAACAGTTACAGTAGTATGTACAAAACAGTTACACAATAAATTTGTGTTTAAACAATACAAACACTGACCCGTTTGCAGAACATGAACTGTTATTGAACTTTAAATAGATCAAGACTAGTGTTTAACACTATATCTTTAAGACAGATTTCGCCCCCACACATGATGCTTTTGGAAATAAAAGCGTCTGCCTCCCAGGATACAATGATCTTCACAACAGTAGAAGTATCACTCCAATCTACTCATCCAGTGAACCAAAAATTATGTTGTGTACTCTCCAAATGCAGACTGCCTTAATGTAATGTGCTAATGCTTGTCTTAATTCCGAAAATGATTGATGAATTGATGCAGAATGGTAATGAGAGCCTGGGTATTTATAGACAATTTGAATTTTCTCCAAAAAGATGGGACTTGGTTTAAACCACACCCACACACAAGCCCATCTGGGTCGGGCGGGCGGTGCGCACGTGTGGTTGAATCAAATGCATGCAGGCACTCGCTTCGCTCATAAAATTGTGGTACCCCTTGGGGCCCAATCCCATATAGCAAACTTCGCCTATATATGCCTATGTAGAACTTATTCCTCAACCAATGTGGGATTGGTGTCATATCCCATGTTACGCAACCTCTATTTTCATATTTCAAGAGGGTCACTTTGAAGCCTATTTTCTCATTCATTTCTTACTCGATTTGATCAAGTGAATATACTGCATTATTCTCCTCACGGAATATAATACGAATCAACGAAAGTTTACTTGAAACAACGAGAGGGTCCCACTTTAATTTAGACTCAAAGTCGACCAAAAATTCAGTTTTTACACTAAAAACTGTTTTGGTCCAACATCTTTTACTTCATCTAAATTCATTTGGACGGTCTCCAACTTCAAAATAGAAAATTTCTTTAGAAGGCAACAAAAGCTTCACCTTCACACTTGGATTTTGAAAAACATTAATCTACAATTTTTGATAATTGTTTTTGATGTTCTTGAGATATTCAAGGTTAAAAAAAATGGCCAATAGATATACTCCAATTTTAAGAGAACCTATACATCCAAAAAAATTGGAACAAAAAAAAATATTTTAAGTATATTACAAGTACAACTCATAACAAGGTTAGATATTGTTATTATTCAAACTTGGGTAATAACTAAACCCATTGCCTTACTTATAATTTTAAGCACATATTGACATATTTTCTTCCTAAGCAAATTGAAAGTGAATGAATTCCTAACTAATAAATTTTTTTATATGGCATACCACGATATTCATAGCTTTTTCCTTTATCTAGCATACCTGAATATGCTCTTTTTGACGAGGACACATGGAATACACAAGTGCTTCATCCCCTTCAAAGATAAATAGCTTGCGTCCTACAAAACCCCACGCTTGTTTCAACTCCTCCATGTAGTATTTTTGGAAAAAGAAATTGAGAAGAAAGTAAGAATTTGAAAAGAGTACATGAACCTTTGATCAACACATCATCTCCAGAGGTCACTACACAAAGTTGTTTGTTTGAAGGACGAAAAGCTAAGCCATTTGCTCTAACATAGGCATCAACCGGCAACCATAGATGGATGCAAGTCAAATAACAGTTATAAATTTCACCTTGTTAGTATGGAAGCATATCCTAACAGTAGATTTAATGAAAGTGAAGTGTCAATTAATATGTATGACAAAAATAAGGGATTGATGTTAAGACGTTAAGAAAAAGACTATTTGAAAACAAACCAATTAATTAGATAAGTTGATGTACCATGTAAGCTGCTTTCTTATCAAACAAAGGTGAATATTTCTTCATAATTGAAACAATTCAGGTTTATAAAATTGGCTTACACTGTTGTTAGCCTTCCATACCATTTTTCATTATTTTCTATCATGTAAATGTTCAAGCGTTAAGGACACAACCTCTTCACCTTTTCTTACCCCGACCATACCGTGTGGGGGTAACATTATTCCTGCAACATGTCGACATCTTGACCACATAAAGTGGAAACAAATCTGTTACGCCCCAAATTTCATGAAAGCGTGATTAAAAAAAATATTTGTTTATTCAAAAAGCAGATGCTGATTTGTTGTAAAATAGTCTGGGAAAGTATCCCTTTAGTTTAAATAAATTATTTTCTAGAAAATTATAGTAGAATTTTTTTTTGAAAACCGGACATTCAGATAAGTGGTGAGAGCTACATGTGAGATCATTAAACATAATAATTATACATAACTAGTCATTCACATCATATTAAACATATACACCCCTTCTCATGACATCCACAAATACATCATTACCATTCAATACCGGGGTGGCAATTGGAGGCCTACGAAGTCCTCCCAAACTCTGGTTATAATTTAATTATCTAAAATTCTTCGTCATTAACATAATATACAGAATATCTAAAATCTTTATAAGTAAACCATTTAAAAAGTCTCAATCTATACATATTCTCTTAAATTAATCAAGATATAAATCACTTACAAATCCTCAATAATATCAATTATCGTACATTGTTCTTTACATGGTCTAACTAAATATATAAAAATCATAACAACTATCTTCTACCTCGATACTCCCACTATGAAGTTCACCAACATATGTCTATAACTAAAAATGTTAAATGATAGGGGCGAGCAATCACACGCTCAATAGGATAATCCTTTTTCCAAGCATATAAAATGTTTTAAATGCCAACAGGTCACAATCATAATAATAGATAATGAAATAATTTATCAATAAGTCTAGGTATGCGATAAGTAGTAAGCCTTTTTTAAAGTACACTTATATACTATTATTTGAAATACATAAGTGAAACATCAAGGAATTTGCCACATCGAAACCAAATCTCGACATTACACTACAAAACTTTTCTTCTTAAAACATAATGTAATACCATTGATTTTATAAAGCACGAAGTGAGAAATGTTTATACAAGTATATGTATAATAAATCTGGTAAAATAATCGTTTCTTGTTTTGAACACAATTTCATAAAATTATTCTTTCCAGGTTATTTTTTAAAAATATTAATTCCATATACTTTTGCTTCAATCTCACCTCACCTCACCTCACCCCACTCAAAAGGTTCGTTAGAATATTGGTCTATTTGGTTCTTGGCACCAAAATCCATGTATGCTACCTATACGGACAAATATCCTCAAACAAACACCGCTTCACGAATGAACCATCCCCGGGAAACCTTTTGGGTCATTCACCCTAGGGTCTCGTCGCCCTTCTTAATTTTTCAGGGGGGATGTGTAGAGCACAACTTGTGATGCCACACAGGGCTGTGACCGAAAACTACTACCATCACCAATCCTAGGATTAGTAGCCGGCTTAGCAACTCCCGTCAAGAGCCCTAACCGTCTACTAATAATCTGTCTGTCGGTACTGAGCATACAAGTTCAAACCATAATTTTATGATCACCTTCCATTCCCAACACCAACCACAACTTCGACACTCTTTAAACAATACATAGTTTTCCAAATCTCACACTTCTATTTCCAACATAACACATTTTCAAAATAACTCACACATACCAAAAATATAATTTGTACCATTTGATAGAAAAATTCGCAAATTAAAGGATTGAGAAGTTATGTACATCAACACCACCCTTCCTATATTTTAAAATAACTCAACAATACCCAAAATCATGGTAAAATATACTCAATCATATCATAAGAATCAATACCTCTTTCCACATAATAGACAAAATCTCAAAATACACATTTACAAAGTAGCGTACTCATTCTTAAGAGACAACTCAAATACATTATATACAAAATCACATATACTCTAAAGAACCCAAATCTTTAGTTCAACCAAATACCCATAACAAAAATTAAGTTAGGGTTTCAAAATCACAATGCCCAAATTCATTTAATGCATGTAGGTTTACAAATTCATAATAAACTCATCATTTAATTAAGATCCATAGCATGAAAATATGTATTTAGCTTATATTAAATAAATAGATATAGAATATACATGAGATGCATCAATGTATATGCAACAGAAAGGAGAAACCTACCTCAAAACCCAAGAACCCAAGCTCCATCTTAAAATCTCTAAGTGAATTCAAGAATCCTAAATAATGTTCCTAGGTTTCCAAGCAAAACCCCAAGCTCAAATGACCTTCTTCTCTCTTCTTCTAAGGTGTATGGAGTAGTATTGGGTGAGAGGTGTGAGAAAAATGAGAGAAATGGGGTGAAAATGGGGTTATAAGTGCAGAAATTCGCGCCCGGATACTGTTCATTGAGAAAAAATGTATTTTTTTGAAAGTACAATTTTGCTCCTGAATATCTTCAATTTGATCTGTATAACTACCCTAAGGTTTTTTGACGTTTTGGATCCATTTTTAATGTCATTTTAACCTAAAAAAAATTTATTTTTATGAGTTCTATAAAAATCCAAGCCGAATTATACCCAAAATTCTAAATTTATAATTTTTACCCTTTTAGATCACAATACTGACTAAATTTCTAACCCAACATTTTTCGCCGCTCTGGATTCAATAGCGACATTCTTTTGAACTAAAAACTTTTAGAATTATTATTTAACTACCCTTCTAAAGCTTACATACCTCCAACTCTATATTTAACTCAAAAGTTATCACACGCGAAACTTAAACCTCGCAATTATTTTACAAATTACGCTTCAAAGTTTCTAAGACCATTTTCATTACTTTATGAACATTCTTAACGTAGTATATATATTCAAAAATAATACGGGATCTTACAAAATCTTAAGAGGGTTTGAAGCTTCAATATCCCTCAGTCACATCAAAACGAACATGCATTAGTCATTAAAAATAAGGCTAACATATTTATATCTCACCCATTGGTGCTATCTTGGTCACGAGCTCTGAGATGACAACCAACTCGACCAACACAATTTTTAAAATGACATCAACACACAAAATTGAATCCATGGAAACATGGCTAAACAATGCATTGACACAAGTGTAGTGGTATTGTTTCCAGAAAGTGATCGTTCTCAAATGTAAACTACAACCTCTCCATCGTTAGCCATTACCACTAAGCTAACCCTTCTAATCCTCCAAGGACATCAATAAGAGAAAGGGAAAAGTAGCAGCTAACTATACATGTTCTTACCTCTTACTTCGCATCATCAAAAGGATTAGTGTCGCCACAATAACCCTCAACGTTTCAACTTTAAAAACCAACCTTCCAATCTGTAACATCAATTAAGAATGAATGAACCATAATGGAGGATGATTAGATTAATGATAGTAATTTGTGCTTTCCTTATTTAGTTAATAAACAAATAAAAATTGTCTAACAGTTGCGTTGATATTTCATGCTGTAAATTGTTAACTATAGCAACACTTTAAGTTTCACAGCAGTAGAAAAGAAGAAAAGAAAAAATAAGGAACAAAAAGAATTATAAAACAAGGAATAAACTGATGAATGCAAAAAAAAAAAATTAAAAAAAAATTTAAACCCAAAATTTCCAATATTTTGTGATTCTAAGCAAAGCAAAACAAATTGAGTTCATCAACAAATAAAACCACCCATACAAGTAACTTGATAAAAATTGGGTTAAAAAGTTAAAAATATTTTACCATGCATAGTAGGAGGCATATAAGTGGTTTTGATTGGCTAGATATCGTAATCATTAGTTTCAAATGAAACTCTAGTACCAATATTGTATATTGCACATAAGAAATTAAAATAATCAATGAAACCAGAAAATCATTGACCTCAAAAGTTTTCCCCCTCTTCAACACCCCAAAAATTGAAAACAACAATAAAAATTTGTCTATCTAATTCATTTGGAGATCTGCAAGCAATAAAGAGAGAGATTTTTATGTTACTTTTGATTTGTTTTTTGCAATGACCCCAATATTCACATATATAGAGATGTAGTTATATGAATATACAAAATACACATAAAGTATAGACACATATAACAAACTCTAGAGGGAAGAATAATGGAGCTTACAAGATCGATATTGAAGAGCAGACTGATATGGCTTTGAGGTAGAAGATAGTCAAGCGTTCCAAGGGCGTCAATGGAAACACATTAATAGAAGAAGACCTCTTACCGATTGCTTCACCTACCTGATTTAAAATTAACAAATGTAAATGCTAGAGAGCTACTTGATTAGAAGATAAAATGACAAAGAGACATAAATGCATAGATTACAGAAATGTAATATGTATTTGTTGAAGGGTAAAAGGGGAAATCAATTTTTTTTAAGATGTTTATATTTAGAAGTAGTATAGATATATATTGAGGTCGAAGAACCGAACTAAATCGGCGAAAATTCAAACCTACCACCCCCTCCACCATGGACAGCCTAGTCCGTGAATTTTATAGAAATGCACAAGAAATCGGGCATAGGGAATTCCGTGTGTTTGTTAAGGGAGTGGCCTTCCAAGTTACACCGGCCACTATTGCGAATTTTTTCCATCCTATCCCGAGACATCCGAACCCGCAATACCTTTATACTCAAGTGCATAATAGGATTGATATATGGATTGAACTGACGAAAAATCCAAACTATGTATGGGGAAGGCCAAATAAATACATCAAGCAAGGGGATTTAACAGACAAGTACCAAATATTGAACTTGATTACTGTGAATAGTCTGTTACCCCAGTCACAGAAAAACCAGATATATACTGAGAGGGCCTACTTCCTCTATGCTTTTGGGATGGGACATACGATTGATCTCCTTAACTTGATCATGGACCAGATGTTATTGACAGTGAAAACAAAGAAAAACTCACTTCCATATGCTATGTTAGTTTCTGAGCTGTGCAGGAATAAGGGAGTGATCACGGATCCTGCATGGCCGACGGTGGAGCACTTTGCACCGTTAGATAAGACATCATTAAGGAAGAGTCATGGAGTTCAACCTGAGGAGCAGCCAGAGGTACCACCCGCACCGCATGAAGAACCATTTCAAGGAGCTGAAGATTTTCACCCACCAAATGAGCCTCAGCCACAGGATGAGCACCCATATATACTAGTTGATGATAGGTCCGACTGACAAATTTTGCTAGGGTTGGAGACTAGTGTCACCCAGCTAGGGACCAGCATCGCCCAGATCGATCAACACATGGCTGACTACGAGCAAAATCAGACAGAGATTTTGAGGCTACTCAGAGGGCACTTCGGTGGAGGCCCATCAACTTCCTGATCAGAGACCTTTCAAGAGATTCCACATTATCACTTCTACTACTATCTTTCCTGAACACTTTTATTTTATGCATTTCATTTCAGTATTTACGTTTTGAATGTTTGTAACGCCCAAAACACCACCCTGGACGGCATTACATTCTAAAATCATTTATACCATGAGAGCAACTAATAAAAAAAATCCATAAATAACCGGGGGTCCTTAATTCAACGAAATTCGGGCAGAGTCTCCTTTGTTCGGGGAACTCTACCCAAAACACAACAAGTGCAATTATATTACACCGACCACACTGGGTCCATTTATTCATCAAATATTAACAACATTATCCCAAAAGATTTCCATTCACCACATGTAATATTCACAATAACATTCCAAAAGAATACGCCAAGCCATGGCCACAATATCAAAAGAATATGCCCAACAATGGCCTTCACATTTCCAAATGAATTAAATTAAGATAACGCAGCGGAATAACAAAATACTAGACTTTACATGACTTCATAATAGTTTCTCTAGTCTAGTACAAAAATACATGACATCTCTAGATGTCTCACTCGGGATCCCAGTATCCCTCTAATGAAGTTTCTCCTTGACCCGACTCATTAGCACCGAACTCCTCCTCTAGAGTAAAATCTGAAAATATTCAACTGTAAGGGGTGAGCATGAAGCTCTGTAGAAAAATCCTCCCAAACCCAAACAAGGTTTCGAAAACATAGAAAACGGTCGGTCTCCTTTCACAAATATCATATATAACATTTGAAGTAAATACAGGACATTTTAAATAGATCTCAAGTTTAAGGAGTAACAATAATTGAATGAATAAGTGAAACCATTATACCGTTAACAAACCATTTCCAAAAATAATCCAGTCCACCATACACTGTTTCCACAAGTTCTCGCGGAATCCCATACTTCCCAAGACTCTTGTAGAAACCGTCTATGGTAGAATGAACAATAACCAATAATCCATTTCCAACTTTAAACCATTTAAGAAGGGCGCCTTCCGATGCATTGTCCCATACCAATGCACCGGCCAAGACGATTCAACCCATCATCTCATATATATATATTGGTTCATCCCCGTACCATGTATGTTGATTGCTTCTCATGAATCTATCCTACGATTATACCTAGTCCACCTATTACCATCGCAATCACAAGCACTATAGGAAATGGCGTCTACCATCCCAATGGCAGTGACGAATCCCTTCCTAGGAAAAATATACCATCCCTTGTTCGAACTCCAGTGAACGATAGTGGTCGCATTACCAAATGACAATCCACTACAAGTGTTAGGAAACCATCTCACCCCCACTGGGATAGACTAACCTCTAACACTCTACGGCATCTCTCGAAGACAATCCAAGTCCATCACAACAACCATACAAATGAGGAAACCAAAATATTCTCAATTCACCAACAATTCCAAAAAAATACAAAATCCACAATTTCTCATTTATAATTCAAGTATCACAATTGTACCACTCTCAATATACTACAATAATAAGGGATTAAAATATGCAAGAGATCATATCAATAAAACCTTCACAATCTTGATATCAAAATTCTAGGGTTTTCCAAACAAAACATAATTTCTTGGAACTAGAACAAGGATTTGATGAAAACATGATTTAATCAACTATAGGCATTTAGAAATCAATAATCCATGTATTTTGCATAACCCAAATAGGTAATTTCTAAAACTACTATTTTGGAAATTCAAGAACAAGGTCTCTTGAACCCAAACATACATTTTGTTCAAAATCATGTTTCAATAAACAAGGAACCAAGAATTCTTAACTATTTATCATATAACTATCAAGAATATGGAAAACATACATATATAATAACCCTAGCCTCAATGTAAGTGAATGGAAATGAAACCCCTACCTTGAATCCTTAATTTGTATGAAGAACTTGAGATTTGATCTTGAATCTACCTTTAAATCTATTGTTTTTCCCTTCCTTTCTTTCTCTCTAATGCTCTCTAGGGTTTCAAGAGGTGTGGGGGTGTGAGGGGAGTGAAAGAAATGAGGGCAAATGGGCTGAATCTGTGTTTTAAACACAGCAGTCCGCGAGTTTACTGTTCATGGCTGAATTTGGGTTTTCTCCAAAATTACGGTTTTGCCACTAAAAATCTCCAATTTGATCCGTATGACTACCCTAAGGTTTTTCGACGTTCCGGATTCATTTTTAATGTTATTTTAACCTAAAAAAATTTATTTTTATGATTTATTTCAAAACTAAAATAAATTTACACTCGAAACATTAAAATTACTATCCAAAGAATACCATAGTGCAGATTTTTGGTCAACTTCGGAGAATAAACTGATTTGACTCAGGTATTTCTAGTATGTGTGACCTATATGGTTGGAAATATATATGAGTTAGGGTTGTAACAAAAATAACGGTGCGCAATTTGGACTTTCCAACAAAGAGTTATGATCAAATTGGTGAAAGGTAGTCTGCCGGACTGTTTCGACATCGCTTCGTTATCTGGGTATAACTCTTTCATCCGAGCTCCGATTGAGATGATTCAAGATGATATGGAATACTAAGAAAGAGCTCTACAATTTTCATGTTTTGAGTTTTGAAAGATATTGAATGAATCAAGGTTTAAATTGGGCTTGAAGTTGCAGCCAGTGCACTGTTTACGTGCACTGTTCACTGTTTCATCCCTTTTCCATTTCCAATCCATTCCTAAGCCAACCAAATCCATCACAAACCTCTCAAACACATATTTTTACACCAAACCTATTTAATACAAGTTCTAGGACCTAAAATTTCATATTTTCACTTATTAAAACTAAATTTCAACTATTATTTCCACTAATATTTTAAATCTCTACTTTTCCAATCTACCAAATTCAAACACACATCACTACACATATCCCCATTTTTACAACAATTATTTACTATATATCTATATACATATATAAAATAAAATGCGGGGTGTTACAATCCACCCCCCTTAAAGAAAGTTTCGTCCTCGAAACTTACCTCACGTAGCGAACAAATATTGATACTTCTCCCGCATTTCTTGCTCCTGTTCCCATGTAGCTTCCTCCACTCCATGGTGTTGCCACAAAACCTTCACCAATCTGATAACTTTGTTGCGAAGCACTTTTTCCTTGGCGTCGAGAATTTCTACTGGTTGCTCTTCGTAGGTTGCTCCATCTTGAATTTCAATCTCCTCCAAGTTCACGACTGGAGTTGCATCCGAGTGACACGTCCTCAACATCGACACGTAAGACACGCCATGTACTCCGGATAGCTGGGCTGGTAGTCGAAGTTGATACGCCGCATTGCCTACCGCTTTGATCACTTCAAACGGTCCGGTATATCTTGGCGCTAACTTCTCCTTCTTGCCGAATCGAAACACGCCCTTCTTGTGTGACACCTTGGGAAACATGTAATCTCCCACTTTGAATTCCAAGGATCTTCGTCTGTGGTCCGCATAGCTCTTCTGTCTACTTTGCGCCGTGCGTAGCCTCTCTCGGATGAGTTGAATCTTCTTCGTAGTTTCTGTAACGCCCCAAAACACACCCTGGACGGCATTACATACTAAAACCATTTACATCATGAGAGCACTAATATCATCCATAAATAAATTAAACTTCATTCATCATCCATAAAATATTTACATCATTATCCAAAAGAATATGCCCAACCATGACATTTACATCTCAAAAATTAATTAAAGTAGCACAGCGGAATAGCAAAAGAAACCAGACCTTACAGTGTCCAAAAGAATAACCTAGTCTAGTACAAAAGAAGCTACATCTCTACATATCCACCTCGGGATCTAGGTTCCCCTCGAGTGGAGCCTCCCAATGCCCTGACTCGTCGATGCCGAGATCCTCCTCTAGCACCAAATCTGAAAAATGTAATTTGTAGGGGATGAGCACGAAGCTCTGTAGCAAAATCTTCCCAACTCAAACAAGGTTTATAAAAATACAAAACGGGTCGGTCACATTTCACAAATATCATATATAACTTTTGAAGTAAAACCAGGACATTTAAATAGATCTCAAGTTTAAGGAACAACAGTAATTGAATGAATAAGTGGGACCACTATACAGTTAACAAATCATATCCAAATATAATCCAATCCACCATAAACCTTCTATGGTAGAGTGAACAATAACCCATATACAATAGATAATCCATTCTACCATAAACCGTTTTCAACAAGTTCTCGCGGAATCCCATACTTCCGGAAACTCTTGTCGAAACCATTTCTGGTACAATGCACGATAACCCACACTGTATGTCCGACACAACCCACGTTACTAATCCGTGATCATTAGCGATATGAAAAGTTTATACCCACACGGCGTACAAAGGCGTCTACCCACTCCATGTGGTAGGAAAATTTCATATCCGCGTGGCATATAAAGACGTATACCCACTACATGATACCCGGTCAATAGTAATCCATGTTCGTATCGCACAACCACGTAAGAAATAAAATACCAACAATATCTCACATAACCAACAATTACACAAGTCCCCAATTCACCCTCAAAGCCTTATTTCTCAAGCATCCTTACAAGGAACCTCCTGAGAAGGAATGAGCATCCTTACAAGGAACCTCTCATTCATGTTCCTCCAAACAACCCAACAAGAAATACGATATCCACAATTTCCACCATTAACAAACAATTCCATAAACCCCTAATTTTTCTCAAGTAGTTGTACAAAGAATAATATAAGAAAATGTACAAGAGATCATCATAAATACCATTTTGGTGTACAATATCAAACACTAAAGTTTTGAAAGCAATACCAAGGAAAAATAGAGGGAAAAGTCCATTTCTCTTTAAAACCAAGGTTTGAAGATGAAAAAGAGAAATTTAATAGTTACCCAATCATCACAATGTTCAAAACATGACATTTATTTCAAGAGGAACAATAATCATGTATATAATAGCAAGTATATATGATTTTGAACCAAAAGAATACATATAATTTAATCCTAGCCCCAATGTAAGAGAAATAAGAAGAAATCCCCTACCTCAATGCTCAAGAGTTAAACCAAATACCAAAGCTTCAAGACCTTCTTGCTTTCCTTTCTTTTCCTTTTAATCTCCTCTCCCTAGGGTTTTCAAAAGATTTGGGTGAGAGTGGGTGAAGAATGGAAGAAAAGAGAATGAGTAGAGAAGTGAAATCTTAGAAATCTAGGGTTTTAATCTTCTAAAATGGTGTATCTCTCCTTATCTTTGATGTTCTTCTCTCCCTCTCTTTCTTTCTAAAGGTGCCTAGGGTTTAGAAGGCTGAAATGGGGCTCAATTAGTCGGCCTTAAGTATTTATAGGGAGAGAGAGAGAGACCGAAATTCGCGACTTTAAAATAAACAGTCTGGTTTTGGTAGTACCGGTACTCGGTACCGGTACCATTCAGTACCGGTACCCAGTACCGGTACAAGAAACCTTCTGGAATCGGGGTACCGGTATTCAGTACCGGTACCATTCAGTACCGGTACGCAGTACCGGTACCAATTACCCAGTTTTGCCTATTTCTTTTGTTTTCCATTTCCAATCCATTCCAAAACTAACCAAATCCATCACAAACCTCTCCAACACATATTTATACACCAAACCTATCTAATACAAGTTATAGGACCTAACATTTTATATTTTCACTCACTAAAACTAAATTTCAACTATGATTTTTATTAACATTTTAAATCTTTACTTTTCAAATTTACAAAGTTCAAACCCACTTCAATTCCCCTATCCACATCTTTACAACCATTAATTGCTATATCTATATATCTATATGCATATATAAAAGAAAATGCGGGGTGTTACAGTTTCCCCATTGTAGTCCTTACTCCGTTAGTTCGCTGCACACTCTGATATAAATTACAATCCACCAAAGGTTACAATTGAAACCTAACCAGACTTGTCCTCCCATTTTAGCTTCCAAATTCATATACAATTTTTTTTTAACGAAATAATTTAAGAAAAATTAACATAATATCATCGAAAATACCATTTTAGCGGTCACTACCAATCACTAGAGTTTTGAATTCATGAGCAAATAAATAATCAAGCTTTAGAATCAAGAATAAATGGCTATCAAGCTTGGAAATCAAGAACAAAAGAACAAGCAAGGTTTGAAATTAATAACAAACGAATCTCAAGTTTTTTTGGAATCCAAAATAAAGGAACAATCAAGTCTCGAATTCCATAACAAACCCATATCAAGCTTTGGAATCAAAATAAGAAACAATCAAAGCTTGAAATCAAGAACAAAGTAACAATCGAATCTTGGAGTCAATAACAAAGACATATCAAACTTTGTAATCAGGAACTAATAAGTCTCAAGTTTCGAACTCAAAAACAAATAGTAATCAAGTATTGAAATCAATAATAAACGAATATCAAGTTTTGGAACCGAGAACGAAGGAATATCAAGTATTGAAGTCAAGAGCAATTGAATGTCAAATCTTGAAATCAAGAACCGATGAATATCAAGTATTGAATATCAAGAATAAATGAATCACAAGGGTTAGAATCAATAACAAATGAATATTAAATTTGGCTATCAAGAACCAATGGATCATCAAGCCTGGGGAAATTAAAAAAACAAAGGAACAACCAAGTCTTGAAATCAAGAACCAAAGGATGTCAAGTATTGAATATCAAGAATACATGAATTACAATAGTTAGAATCAATCAAATGAATATCAAATTTGGCTATCAAGAGCAAATGAATATTAAGCTTGGAAATCAAGAATAAAGGCGTATCAAGCTTGAAAGTCATGAACAAAGGAGAAATTAAGATTTAACGGAACAATCATGTATGGAAATTAATAACAAACGACTATCAAGGTGTGAAATCAAGAACAAATGATTATGAAGCTTAGAAATCAAGACCAAAAGAACACTCAAGTCTTGAAACCAAGAATAAAAAATATCAAGTATTGAATATTGAGAATAATTGAATCACAAGGATTATAGTCACTACCAAGTGCATATCAAATTTAAATATCAAGAACAAATGAATATTAGGCTTGGAAATCAAGAGCAAAGGAACAATCACTTCTTGAAATCCATAACAACGAGTATCAAGCTTAGAATTAAAAATAAGGAACAATCAGGTATTGAAATCAATAACAAACAAGTATCAAGGGTGGAAATCAAGAACAAAAGAGAAATCGAGAGAAAAACACATTTCCCTTGAAAACTAGGGTTTGGTAGCAAGCAAGGCGATTTAAAGGTTACCCAACCATCCCATTATTTTCCACATGACATTAATTTCAAGAATAGCAAGAATCAAGGATTGAATAGTATACATATAACATTTAGAGTCAAAGAAATACATATAAGTAAACCTACTGGTAACTGAAATGTAATCTGCTAGTACGTAACCCCTTACAGAACAGCCTGGTATCCCCCTGTTCTCCCGTAGGCAAGTCAACATATAAAGCATGTTCTAGCTCGTCGGAACCCAATCCCAATTCCACAGCGTCTGCAGTACGTATAAAAGAATGAGTCGCATAGGAATCCAATAAAATTCGGGCCCAAGAATGGTAGAGAAGAACAATACCGTCCACAACGGCGTTGGAGGCATCTTCCTCCGGTTGAGTCAAAGAAAAACCCTTCCTTGATTGGCGCCGCCAGGGGCTTGAGCTTGTAACGGTCGCTGCTATACTGGCCTTTGTAGAGGTGGCTTGTTTGCTGGTACTTGCCCGGTTGCTTGATTGCTCCTGGGTGAAAACGATGGAAAGTTATTTCTGAAGTGCTCAATCCCTTCGCATCCGAAGCATTGACGCGAGTCAGTGTCTACTCTATTCTGAGTAACCCCAGCTCCTCGAATGTCTTGATTCCTTGGCCCCGAAGCTTGGTCAGGTCGGCGGTACGGAGTTGCCTTTTGTGTGACTTCATTGCTGCTACCGGCTCTCAAGGGACCACCTTTAGCGAAAATTTTTCTTCGTTTGATCTCCTCTGTGTCTTTCTCCAGCAAGTTCGTCCACTCCACTAGATCCTTGTATTCTTGAATTCGGAGTGCAACCAGCTTCTCGCGGATGGAGCGCCTCAAACCTTGTTCAAAGTGTTTAACCCTCTTTGCATCCGTGGCCACAAGCTCGATTGCGTAGCGAGACAACTCATCGAATTCGAGTAAAAATATAAATAAATAAATAAATCCCTAACCTAACTAAACAACAAATCACACCTATTTCATACACATATAACCTCAAACCAATTCAAGCTTAAAGTTTCTTCAACCTAGTCTTACTTTACTTGTGGTAATCCATAACCTACAGCTCCCATGTAAGACCAAAAGCCTAAGCTCTGATACCATTTCTGTAACGCCCCAAATACCACCCTGGACGGCATTACATTCTAAAACCATTTATACCATGAGAGCAACTAATAAAAAAAATCCATAAATAACCGGGGGTCCTTAATTCAACGAAATTCGGGCAGAGTCTCTTTTGTTCGGGGAACTCTACCCAAAACACAACCTGTGCAATTATATTACACCGACCACACCGGGTCCATTTATCCATCAAATATTAACAACATTATCCCAAAAGATTTCCATTCACCACATGTAATATTCACAATAACATTCCCAAAAGAATACGCCAAGCCATGGCCACAATATCAAAAGAATATGCCTAACAATGGCCTTCACATTTCCAAATGAATTAAATTAAGATAACGCAACGGAATAACAAAATACTAGACTTTACATGACTTCATAATAGTTTCTCTAGTCTAGTACAAAAATACATGACATCTCTAGATGTCTCACTCGGGATCCCAGTATCCCTCTAATGAAGTTTCTCCTTGACCCGGCTCATTAGCACCGAACTCCTCCTCTAGAGTAAAATCTGAAAATATTCAACTGTAGGGGGTGAGCATGAAGCTCTGTAGAAAAATCCTCCCAAACCCAAACAAGGTTTCGAAAACATAGAAAACGGTCGGTCTCCTTTCACAAATATCATATATAACATTTGAAGTAAATACATGACATTTTAAATAGATCTCAAGTTTAAGGAGTAACAATAATTGAATGAATAAGTGAAACCATTATACCGTTAACAAACCATTTCCAAAAATAATCCAGTCCACCATACACTGTTTCCACAAGTTCTCGCGGAATCTCATACTTCCCAAGACTCTTGTAGAAACCGTCTATGGTAGAATGAACAATAACCAATAATCCATTTCCAACTTTAAACCATTTAAGAAGGGCGTCTTCTGATGCATTGTCCCACACCAATGCACCGGCCAAGACGATTCAACCCATCATCTCATATATATATATTGGTTCATCCCCGTACCATGTATGTTGATTGCTTCTCATGAATCTATCCTACGATTATACCTAGTCCACCTATTACCATCGCAATCACAAGCACTATAGGAAAGGGCGTCTACCATCCCAATGGCAGTGACGAATCCCTTCCTAGGAAAAGTATATCATCCCTTGTTCGAACTCCAGTGAACGATAGTGGTCGCATTACCAAATGACAATCCACTACAAGTGTTAGGAAACCATCTCACCCCCACTGGGATAGACTAACCTCTAACACTCTACGGCATCTCTCGAAGGCAATCCAAGTCCATCACAACAACCATACAATTGAGGAAACCAAAATATTCTCAATTCACCAACAATTCCAAAAAAATACAAAATCCACAATTTCTCATTTATAATTCAAGTATCACAATTGTACCACTCTCAATATACTACAATAATAAGGGATTAAAATATGCAAGAGATCATATCAATAAAACCTTCACAATCTTGATATCAAAATTCTAGGGTTTTCCAAACAAAACATAATTTCTTGGAACTAGAACAAGGATTTGATGAAAACATGATTTAATCAACTATAGGCATTTAGAAATCAATAATCCATGTATTTTGCATAACCCAAATAGGTAATTTCTAAAACTACTATTTTGGAAATTCAAGAACAAGGTCTCTTGAACCCAAACATACATTTTGTTCAAAATCATGTTTCAATAAACAAGGAACCAAGAATTCTTAACTATTTATCATATAACTATCAAGAATATGGGAAACATACATATATAATAACCCTAGCCTCAATGTAAGTGAATGGAAAGGAAACCCCTACCTTGAATCCTTAATTTGTATGAAGAACTTGAGATTTGATCTTGAATCTACCCTTAAATCTATTGTTTTTCCCTTCCTTTCTTCCTCTCTAATGCTCTCTAGGGTTTCAAGAGGTGTGGGGTTGTGAGGGGAGTGAAAGAAATGAGGGCAAATGGGCTGAATCTGTGTTTTAAACACAGCAGTCCGCGAGTTTACTGTTCATGGCTGAATTTGGGTTTTCTCCAAAATTACGGTTTTGCCACTAAAAATCTCCAATTTGATCCGTATGACTACCCTAAGGTTTTTCGACGTTCCGGATTCATTTTTAATGTTATTTTAACCTAAAAACATTTATTTTTATGATTTATTTCAAAACTAAAATAAATTTACACTCGAAACATTAAAATTACTATCCAAAGAATACCATAGTGCAGATTTTTGGTCAACTTCGGAGAATAAACTGATTTGACTCAGGTATTTCTAGTATGTGTGACCTATATGGTTGGAAATATATATGAGTTAGGGTTGTAACAAAAATAACGGTGCGCAATTTGGACTTTCCAACAAAGAGTTATGATCAAATTGATGAAAGGTAGTCTGCCGGACTGTTTCGACATCGCTTCGTTATCTGGGTATAACTCTCTCATCCGAGCTCCGATTGAGATGATTCAAGATGATATGGAATACTAAGAAAGAGCTCTACAACTTTCATGTTTTGAGTTTTGAAAGATATTGAATGAATCAAGGTTTAAATTGGGCTTGAAGTTGCAGCCAGTGCACTGTTTATGTGCACTGTTCACTGTTTCATCCCTTTTCCATTTCCAATCCATTCCTAAGCCAACCAAATCCATCACAAACCTCTCCAACACATATTTTTACACCAAACCTATTTAATACAAGTTCTAGGACCTAAAATTTCATATTTTCACTTATTAAAACTAAATTTCAACTATTATTTCCACTAATATTTTAAATCTCTACTTTTCCAATCTACCAAATTCAAACACACATCACTACACATATCCCCATTTTTACAACAATTATTTACTATATATCTATATACATATATAAAATAAAATGCGGGGTGTTACAATGTTTTTTTGAATTTGGTTTTAATTAATCTAGTTTATGTTTTGGTTAAATTTGGTTAAGTTAGGATGCTTATTTCATGCGATTCACGTTACAATTAGGTTATTATTCTTATGTTTTGCAGGGATACCATAACCCCGATTGCGCGGGATTTTCATATATTAGTTGTGCACTATCCTAATATTTTCTTAGAAACTCATTATTATGAACACGTAAAATTCCTTATTTTGAGAAATTTTTTGAGATATTTCACCCTTTATTAAGCTTACATTTGTAGTGGAGATGTAAAACCTATTGCAGATTTTGAGCCAATCCTTCTTGGAGAGATATTTTACAATGACTCAAGTAAGAATTTTCGATTTAGCAATAAATTTCTTTGAATAATATCATTATTTTTGTTTTGATTAGCACTCATTGAATTACATGGTTAGCATTTTCCTTAAATTTTTAATTCGGAACTATGCAGGTGCATGATTTCTGAAAAATGATCTTAGACCATCTTTGAATTAATTTTGAGCCTTAGCCATTTATTTTACGAAATTATATCCCTAGCTAGCCGTATTTGAGCCTAAAAAGTATAATTTCTTTTTCATAAAACCCATAAGCAAACCGAGCCACAGAAAAAATATATTTGATATACCCTTGCTATCTAATTTTCTTGCACCCTCTTTTAGAGTCAAGAGCAGAAGAAAAGGAAGAAAAGAAGATGGTGATTGTTGTTCAAAGAAAGAAAAAAATTTGTGGAAAGAAAGAGAAAGAAAGAAAGAAAAGAGCCAAGAAAGTGAAAAATGAGAAAGAAAATGAAAGAATGGAAATACCATATATGTGAAAGTTTGAAATAGGAAAGAGGTGTGCCACATTAATCAAGAGAGGATAGCTTTTGAATGACGTTGACGTCATTTCTTGAACCCTAAACCCATGGCCACGTTATAACCTTATTAAAGTCCTTTTTTATTCTAGAAGTCATGCATGTGTATTATTTTCATCTATTCATGAGAAAGGGGAAGTGTTGATTATGTGTTTGATGTTGTGTTAATATTCCTTCATGAGATTATGCCAAATTCCAGTTTTATTCAAATAACCGTTCTTTTGATATATTACATGTGAAATTATTTGCTTTGTTAACAATATTCTTATCGCATGTAATTTTTGAGTGATAGTCACTATAACAAGAGTGTATTCTTTGCTGAGTGATCTCCAAGAAAGGATTGACATAAGGCTAAGTCTTCTATCGCAAAGTGAAGGGTGGTGATATTTCTTAAGTAATTTTTGAGATAATGGAATCATTGCACACACACACACGAGTTTTTTTTAAAATATAATGATAGTGTCATGGCTAATGTGTGTTACTCTTATAGTGATCAGGGAAGGGAGGTGTCCTGACAAAACAGAGGAATGGTGATTTAATTTTATTTGTGAAAAATATGAATTATTGTATTCTAACCATTGAAGTTTGTAGGTCGCTTCACTGGAAACCTTCACGAGACAAAACTTGTCCACTAGGGATCACCTAGGGGTTTAACGGCTTGTTGCATATACTAAATGCAATCGTGAAAACTAAGAAAGTGATTTTGTTTTGTTATTTGTTTTTATTACTAGGGACTAGTAATGTTTAGGTTGGGGGGTGTGATTTACCCTAATTAGTGCGTTAATGGAATCGATTAATAGGTATATTGTGTTAGTGAAACGAGTTAAAATGGTCAAGATATACGAAATTAGGGTTAGTGCGTAGAACAGGGTTAATGCATTAAATGTGTTATTTTTCAGGGTTTTGTGTGAAAATGATGCAAAGTAAAGGGGAGCAAACCGTCAAAGCTTAAACCAGCAAGGGATCAAAGTGTAAATACATCAAACCATCAAGGAACCAACCATCCAAGATCCAGAGGGTTAGCACCGTCCAGACGGTGGTGGTGGCGTCCGGACGGTAACTAAACCGCCTTAAGCCTCTTGCTCCTCTCCCATTAGTTAGCTTCTACAACAAATGTTCTGATTGGTCAGTTCCATGGCAACCGCCTCAGCCTAGCCTCCCAGCTTCTATAAATAGCCCCTGTAGCTTTCATTTTTAGCATTCGGCGAAGGGGAAATCCAGAGAGAGTGGAGGGAAGTTAGGGGAGTTCAAAACATTGCCAATAAATCCAAAGAGAGTCAAATATAGTCAGTGAGTGAAAGAGAGAGAGAGAGATACAGTACAGAGAAACCCTACTGGACTACTTCCAACCAGCTTTCCAGCCGACTCTTTTCTTTCTTCTACATTTCTGTTATTCCTTTTTACTTGGAGAGTTGAACCTCTCCCACTTTTGTGCCCTAATCGGTATTAAGAGTGGTCGTGTTTCAACTATTCCTCGAGGAAGGATTGTCTGTGTTTTATTTTATATTTTAATGGAACTATATCGCACCTCTTGCTCGTCTATAGCAATGGGGCGTGAGTACTCCACTTATACCCTTCGGTGAAGGATGAACATATGTACGATATTGTTTAAGTTATGGAAATGCCGATGTTATAACTATGATTTAATGTTATATATACCTCCCATATTGATGGATGATTGCGTTTATAATATGCTCATGGTTATGAACACCGAGCGGTACCTAATGCTATATACCATACTATCTACTAATTATGTACTTCATGCATGATACAGTGATGTATATGATTGGGCTTTACGTAAAAGTTGATTTATTGGTTATAGATGGGTTAAGTCTCAGCATAGCCAATGCTTTCGATTCAATGCATAAACCGGAATCTCGTCATCAGTGAATCATCAACCTGCCAGTTGAATAACTGTAGTATTCCTTCTGAATGGCTTGCCTTCTGGTTTACTATAGTTGTTTAACTGTTCCATGGTACAGACATGCCGATTGAGTAATTCAAGTATTCCTCTTGAATGGCTTTCCTTATGATTTACTCAAATTATTTGATTGTTGCATTGAAATATACCTGCCGGTTAACCTAATCAGTTGCTGGATAAGATTTAATATACATCATATCTACTAGTTGGCTTTCCAGTAAAATGGGGATTAATTGCTGTGAGGTGACATTTCCAGTACTTAGCCAATATAACGCATATGGAATCCCCGAACTGAAGGGTATCTTTTAATTATCGCATCTCGTATCTTTTCAGTTATCGCATTTCCACAGTTTTAGTTAAGTTTGTTTTAATTGTCCTAAGCTCACACTATAAGCTATTTCTACTACATTTTGTATCTGTAACAACTTCACCGTTTCTGTTTTGATTTCCAATATTAGCTCTTGTGGATTTGACCTCGGACTTAAACCGAGTATTATATTGCAATTTTGACCACTTATACTTGGGTGTATACAACTATTCAGATCGAATGTGAGTCATACTCCGTCACCTAGGTACCGGTACCTAGCAACTGAAAAAAACCTAGGAAATAAAGATCTAGGTATCGGTACCCCGTTACTCAGGTAGCGGTACCTGACAGACAGGAGGCTCAGGTACCGGTGCCACGTGTAAGAGGTACTGGTACCTCTTTCAAACTTTTCAAAAATTTAAATATAACTTGCCAAGCCTTTGGGCCTTGAGCCTTCTTGTTTAAAGGATGTAATTGGTTAAATATTAAGTGTGAATTGATGGGGATGGGACCTTGAAATGGTCAAGTGATTGATATGTACACAAGTTATGCGTTTGGGATTGCTCTAGTATAAGGGAGACTCTGCCCAAACTTTGTGTTGGTTATGATCGCAGTGAAGGGGATGTGATGACATGGTGTCGGTTTATGCGGCATTCACGGCTACTTCCGCAAGTTGATGGACGATCAACGGATTGAGAAAGGACCCCCGGGTTTAGGGGTGTCACAAGTATGTCCACTGGCCACAATACCACTTTTGGTAAATACCTTTTTTATATTTTTATTGGCTTCTCCATTCTGGAGCCTCATGACATGTAAGGCTTTGAACATCTTCAAAGCCTTACACAATTGATTGTACAATATTTATATATTTCTCTAGGGAAAGATGATTGCATTCATACCAACCTTGCACCTTTTAAATTACTAATTGTGAATCACCAATCACTACCAATTTTTTTGTTTTCATGTTTATAGTTGTTTATAGGCTTATGATTAAAGCCTCATACTTAACCTGATTATTTAATAACACCGAGGTTTCATCTAAGTGATAGGTAAACTGGAACATTCTTCCTTCTACTGACACTTGGACAATCCCAGCTCCTATACCTTCTTCATCCTTAGAACCATCAAATATCAATTTATGTGGAGTCATTCCTACACAACCTACTTCAAATGTGTCTTTTTCAATAAGAACAATTGGATGGTCTGCTAGGAAAACAACCAAGGCTTGGCTTTTGATTGCCTTTTGTGGCATATATTGGAAATAATATTCTGTCAAGACAAGAATCCATTTTCCCATTTTTCCTCTTAACAGAGGTCTGGTAATCCTTATGAAGCTTGCTTTTAGAAACCTTTCAATCTCTTCTTTAACTAGAAGTGTAACTTCAATGGTCATTTTTATATGTGGTTGTTTGTGAGGATAGATATTCTCTTAATTGGATGTCTTTGATCCACCAATGATTTGTCTAAGCCAGAAATCTCTTCATAACTCCAGGCAAAGCAGTCCTCGAATTCCCTGAGTAACTCAATTAGCCTTTCCTTGAAGTATGCCCCAAGTGATGCATTGATGTAGATAGGTTTTCTGTCAGTTTCATCCCCTAGGTTAACTTCTATGGGAAAAATATAAAACTTCATGTGTAGGATCTTTCCACTCGATTATATACAGAAATTGCACACTAGACCTAGAAGAGGGGTGAATAGGTTAATTTAAAATTAAGCTCGGATGACCTCCAATTTTTACCTATATCTACCACAATTAACCCTTCTCACAAAGATATAACAATTTAGGTGAGAACCCCTTTTAACACGAATAACCTATTAAGAGTGTGAGTGGATGAATGAATATGCAATCAACACTAACCAATCCACAATCTCTTTTTGATCCCAACTAAAGCCACAATCACCAAAACTACTATTAATGAATTGAAAGATAAACAATCAATTCATCAAACACATGGTGCACGTGTGTGCAACATTGCAAGTGGAACACATGTAATTTTTTGACGTGGAAACCCATTTCGAGAAAAACCATGGGGAATCTTCTCGGTTCATGGAAGCCTAATCCACTAAACCAAAAGTCAATCTACAAAGTCTTATACCTCAACCAATCCTCATCGCTAGATGTTCATTTCTTTCATAGATCTCTTTTTCAAAAATCTGTCTTCAACGTTATGGGTAGCTTCACTTGGATTTGTAACACCCCGCATTTTTCTTTTATATATATGTATATAGATATATAACAAATAATGGTTGTAAAGATGTGGATAGGGGTATTGAAGTGTGTTTGAACTTTGTAAATTTGAAAAGTAAAGATTTAAAATGTTAATGAAAATCATAGTTGAAATTTAGTTTTAGTGAGAGAAAATATAAAATGTTAGGTCATATAACTTGTATTAGATAGGTTTGGTGTATAAATATGTGTTGGAGAGGTTTGTGATGGATTTGGTCAGTTTTGGAATGGATTGGAAATGGAAAACAAAAGAAATAGGCAAAACTGGGTGAATGGTACCGGTACTGGGTACCGGTACTGAATGGTACCGGTACTGAGTACCGGTACCCCGATTCCAGAAGGTTTCTTGTACCGGTACTGGGTACCGGTACCATTTGTCTGACGCCCGCTAAACAGTTAAAAGTCGGGATTTTGTGTTATAAAACCCATCCCACATCCCATTTGCCCCATTTCTTCATCTCCCTCTTACCCTAAGCCTCCTAGAAACCCTTAGAGAGAAACAGAGAGAGAGAAAACTCAAGATAAAAAGGAAAGACAAAGGGCTCACAAGTGATCCAAGACTCAAACCCTGGGTTTCTTCAAGAACATAAGGTAGGGGATTTCTTCTCTTTCTCTTACATTGATGTTAGGGTTAATAAATATGTATGTTTTGATTCTTAATGATATGTATTTGCTATGACTTCATTGTTTCTTGGTTCTTTTGCAATTGTTAACATGTTTTACACAAAGTTAGGGTTGAATACCCATGAAATCTCTTTTTGGTTTGAAAAACCCTAGTCTTTGGGAGAGTGATGTATTTCCTTCCCAAATGCCTTCTTTCTTATTTGATTTCGAAACTTTAGTGCTTTGTGTTGGGTAGTAAAATAATGTTATTGCGATCTCATGTATTTTTCTTGGTTGGGTTGTTTGAGATACACATGTAATGAATTGTGAGAGGTTCCTTATAAGGATGCTCACCCCTTCCCAAGAGGTTCCTTATAAGGATGCTTGGGAAGCCATGTAATGAATTGTGAGAGGTTCCTTATAAGGATGCTCACCCCTTCCCAAGAGGTTCCTTATAAGGATGCTTGGGAAGCCATGTAATGAATTGTGAGAGGTTCCTTATAAGGATGCTCACCCCTTCCCAAGAGGTTCCTTATAAGGATGCTTGGGAAGCCATGTAATGATTTGTGAGAGGTTCCTGGTAAGGATGATCACCCATTCTCAAGAGGTTCCTTGTAAGGATGCTTGAGAATCAAAGACGATCTAAACGGAGGTGGAGGTTACCCTAAAGTATGCCACCTACCGAAAGAATTGTTGGAAACTGTGTATGGGGACTGGATTATATTTGGAAATGGTTTGCTAACTGTATAGTGTTTCACTTATTCATTCAATTACTGTTGTTCCTTAAACTTGAGATCTACTAAAATGTCCCTGTTTTACTTCAAAGATTATATATGCTATTTGCGAAATGAGACCGGCCATTTTATATGCTTTTATAAACGTTGTTAGAGTTTGGGAGGAATGTTGCTACAGAGCTTCGTGCTCACCCCCTACAAACAACATATTTCAGGTCTTTGTCTAGAGGAGGAGCTCGGAACTGACGAGCCGGGACATTGGGAAGCTCTCGTAGAAGGGAACGTGGACCCCGAGGTGGACGCATAGAGTGACCTCCTTTCCTTTTTGTACTAGACTAGGATATTCATTTTGAACATTGTAAGGTCTAGTTTTCTTTTGTTATTTCCGCTGTGCTACATTATGTGATTTTGGGAATGTAAAGGCCAAAATGGGTCTATTCTTTTGGAATAATACTGTAAATTTTATGGATGACTTTATGAAGTCTTATTTATTGATGGATTATTCTAGTGCTCTCATGATGTGAATGTTTTAGAATGTAATGCCGTCCAGGGTGTGTTTTGGGGTGTTACAAAGTTGGTATCAGAGCCTAGGCTTTAGGTCTTACATGGGAGCTGTAGGTTATGGATTACCACTAGAGCCTTAGGACTAAGTTGAATAAAAGGGTTTGAGTTAGATTTCACACTCTTCTTGTGTTATAGACTAAAGTGATACCTAGGATGTCTTGCACATCGAGGAACTAAATTGTGAATTGATGTGCAGGATGGAGGGTGGACGTGGACGTGGACGAGGACGTGGTGGCCAAGCAAATCCACCACCACCATCACCTCCCGATACCATGGATGTCATTTATCAATGCATAAGGGAGTTAACTACTCTGGTACAACACCAGAATAGAATCAACAACCAACAACAACAGGACTTAGCAAGGGGAGGCCCGATCCGGACTGGTGCTAGTAGCAGTGGAGTGGCACAAAGGGCAGCTCCGTACTGCCGACCTGACCAAGCTTCAGGGCCACGAAATCCAGTGGTTCAGGGAGCTAGGGCTACTCGAAATCGAACAGCCACTGACCCACGTCGCTGTTTCGCATGTGGCGGTTTCGGGCACTTCAAACATAGATGCCCATCCTTTCCTAAAAAGACCAAACAAGCCGTAGGACAAGTAAATGCAAACACGCCACCACCACAGAAGCCACCACCGCAGAACCCGTTAAAAGATATAGCCCCCGACAATATTGATCGAGAGAATTCCTATTCTGACCCAACCGGAGGAAGATGTTTCCCATACAAGTGCGGAAGGTATCGTTTTTCTCTAAAGGTCTTGGGCATGTATTTTCTTTGAAGTTTAATGTTACTCATTCCTTCCCACACCCCACCTATGCAAATAACTTGGGATTAGACTTTGGGAATTTAGAACATGTCTAGAGTATAGACATGCCTCGGGAGAACGGTTGGATACTAAGAGGATGTGTATAGGTGGTGTGCTTCAAATTGGGGAGCGAGAATTGATGGTAGACATGGTTGTATTAGACATGAATGGGTACGCTAGTTTGTATCATGTGGTTTAGACTAGTCTAGGAAAAGGATGATAATTTGGCTTTTGGTTTGTAAATGAGATTAGGCATGGATCTCGATTGCGAGTCATATTAGTTATATTGGAGATGGGTATGAAATTGGGATGTGTGGAGATAAGATTAACTTATAGGTTCTCTAAGATGAATTAAGTTCCTAATGATAAGGGTATGGAAGGTTACGTGTGTTACTTAAAACACATAGAAATTAAGGAATGAATGTAGTTTTGGTTCTATAATAGAAACCCTGGGAGGGTAATGGTGAGTGCGATGTATGAGGTGAATGAAAGTCACTAAGAATTGATTAGATGGTTATTAGTTCTATCTCAAGATGGTAGATCGAGAGAAAATACCTTGGAGATATACTTTGATCTTTAGCTTAAGTATTATAGCTGGTTAATTACCCAAAATTCCCTTTGAAGGGATTTGATGGATCGTTAGTGTACACATTTTGGAAGCTATAATTGGAAAACAAGTGCAGTTAAGTTTTACTTGTACATTTTGGTGGAATCTAAGATACTCTCTCAGAACTTTCAAATCGGTGCGAAGTTCTTATCTTGTAGCATATGTTGACTTGCAAATCGGTGGATTATAATTTATATCAGAGTGCGCAGCGAGCTATTGGATAAATGACTATAATGGTGACAATAAGGAGTTTTATGAGAAAGTACAAATCGAGCTGAAATCTAAGAGTTGATCTTAGAAACTTGACTGGTGTGGAGTGTGTAGTTATGAATTGAAATTATGGTAGATTGCAAGATTGTGAATTCCTCTTGAGTTGTGACAGACGAAATCTTGAAGAACGTTGTATCTATTTTCAAGACTTGAGATAAATTTTACCGTGATGCCATTAACAAATTTTGTGTTACACCCTGATGTTAGTATAGGAAGGATGACTAACCCTAATGGTGGAACTGCATTTGAGTTATTTGATATGCTTATGAAGAAGATACATGTAAGAAGCAAATATGAGTTTGATTGAATTGATTGGTGAAATTCAAAAGAGAAGTGATATTTGATGAGTACACAAGTAAGTATTATGATCTAGTAGTTAGGCATGAAAAGAAATTAGTTGGAACAATCGTATACATGTATTAAGAATAGAGGTGATAAATGAATTCTAGTGAAGGAATGTATTTTGATTCTAGTCCCTCGAATTATTGAGAATTTGAGAGACTAACTCAACGATTAAGTTTCGAGGACGAAACTTTCTTTAAGGGGGGTGGATTGTAACACCCCGCATTTTTCTTTTATATATATGTATATAGATATATAGCAAATAATGGTTGTAAAGATGTGGATAGGGGTATTGAAGTGTGTTTGAACTTTGTAAATTTGAAAAGTAAAGATTTAAAATGTTAATGAAAATCATAGTTGAAATTTAGTTTTAGTGAGTGAAAATATAAAATGTTAGGTCATATAACTTGTATTAGATAGGTTTGGTGTATAAATATGTGTTGGAGAGGTTTGTGATGGATTTTGTTAGTTTTGGAATGGATTGGAAATGGAAAACAAAAGAAATAGGCAAAACTGGGTAAATGGTACCGGTACTGGGTACCGGTACTGAATGGTACCGGTACCCCGATTCCAGAAGGTTTCTTGTACCGGTACTGGGTACCGGTACCATTTGTCTGACGCCCGCTAAACAGTTAAAAGTCGGGATTTTGTGTTATAAAACCCATCCCACATCCCATTTGCCCCATTTCTTCATCTCCCTCTTACCCTAACCCTCCTAGAAACCCTTAGAGAGAAATAGAGAGAGAGAAAACTCAAGATAAAAAGGAAAGACAAAGGGCTCACAAGTGATCCAAGACTCAAACCCTGGGTTTCTTCAAGAGCATAAGGAAGGGGATTTCTTCTCTTTCTCTTACATTGATGTTAGGGTTAATAAATATGTATGTTTTGTAACACCCCGAATTTCTTTTATATATTTATAGAGATATATATATATATATAGTAAATAATATTTGTAAAGATGTAGATATATGTAGTGACATAAGAATAAACCGTAGGAATAAATGCTATGGAGACAATTTGATTGGGAAGTTACGTGTCGAAGATGTTTAAACTTGGAAAGGGTGATTAGACAAGTTTCTAAAAGTTTGTAGGTCAAAATAATGATTCCATTGAATCCGGAAGGTCGAAAAACATTGGGAGTGGTAATATGGATGTATTGGAAGTTAGGAAGTGTCTCGGAGTTAAAATACACTTTAGCGAGAATTTGGGTAAAAATGGGTATTGAACACTACTTAGTGTTTTGGCCATAACCTTTTATCCTTAAGTCCAATTGATCTGAAATTTTTACAGTAGATATTAGACATCTAGGGCTACAAAAGTGTATCTCATGAAAATTTTCCAATTCGACCTCTAAATGGGTCAAAATCGCACTGGAAGTTGAAACAAAAATCTGGAAGTCAAATCGTACCGGTACGCTGAACTCCAGAAGCTGAATCCTACCGGTACGCTGGACTCCAGAAGCTCAACCGTACCGGTACGCCCGATAGAAACCAACCCGATCCGACTGCGGGTCTTTCTCCATTTCTTCCACTATAAATACTTAAGGACGACTATTTGAGCCTCATTTCACCCATCCAAACCCTAGGCACCCTTAGAGAGCAAAAGAGGGAGAGAAAAACACAAAAATTGGGAGAGATTTACAAGATCAAAGCCCTAGTTTTCAAGATTTCACTTCTCCATCCATTCCCTCTTCTATAATTTCACTTCACCCTCACTCAAACCTCTTAGAACCAAAAGAGAAAGTAGCAAGGGAGCAAGAAAAAGGGGAAAATGAAGTCTTTAAAGCTTGGGTTGCTAGAGATACTTGGTTGAGGTAGGGGATTTCTTCCTATTCTCTTACATTGAGGCTAGGGTTAAATTATATGTATTCTTTTGGTTCAAAATCATATATACTTGCTATTATTTACTTGATTCGTGACCCTCTTGCATTTATTACCATGTTTTAAACATTGTAGTAGTTGGGTAACCATTAAAGGTCTCTTTTTCATTCTCAAACCCTAGTTTTAAGAAAAATGAATCTTTCCTCTTTACATTTTCCTTGTCCTCACCATCACAACCTTAGTGTTTGATATTGTATAACAAAATAATGTTTATGGTGATCTCTTGCTCTTTTTCTTCCATTTTGCTACGGTACAAATTGTGAAAATTGGGGACTTGTGTAATTGTTGTTTATGAGAGATATTTGTTGGTATTTTATCTCTTGGGTGGTTGTACGATACGAACATGGATTACTATGGACCGGGGATCATGTAGTGGGTATACGTCTTTATATGCCACGCGGGTATGAACTTTTCCTACCACATGGAGTGGGTAGACGCCTTTGTACGCCGTGTGGGTATAAACTTTTCATATCGCTAATGATCACGGTTTAGTAACGTGGGTGGTATCGGGCACACCGTGTGGGTCATCGTGCATTGTACCAAATACGATTTCTGCAAGAGTTTTGGGGTAGTATGGGATGCCACAAGAACTTGTGGAAATGGTGTATGGTGGGATGGATTATGTTTTGGGAATTGATTCTTATTGGTATCTTGTGTTCATTTATTCTTTTAATTATCGTGGTTCCTTAAACTTGAGATCTATTTAAAATGTCCTGCTTTTCCTTCAAAATGTTATATATGCTATTTGTGAAAATGAGACCAACCGTTTTATATGCTTTCCTAAACCTTGTTTGAGTTTGGGAAGATTTTGCTACAGAGCTTCGTGCTCATCCCCTACAATTAACATTTTTCAGATTATGCTATAGAGGAGGAGCTTGGCGCTAATGAGCAGGGCCTCGGGGAAGCCTCATTAGAGGGGTACCTGGATCCCGAGTGGGACATTTAGAGATGCCTTTTACTTTTGTACTAGACTAGGAACCAACATGTACAAACATTGTATAGTCTAGTTTTCTTTTGTAATTCCGCTGCGCTATATTATTAAATTTTTGAGATGTAAATGCCATGGTTGGGCATATTCTTTTGGATAATGATGTAAATATTTTATGGATGATGAATGAAATTTAATTTATTTATGGATGATATTAGTGCTCTCATGATGTGAATGTTTTAGAATGTAATGCCGTCCAGGGTGGTATTTGGGGCGTTACAGATTTGGTATCAGAGCCTAGGCTTTAGGTCTTACATGGGAGCTGTAGGTTATGGATCACCATTAGAGATATAGGATTAGGGTGAAAGAAATTGTGGTCTAGATTGATATAAACTTTATGCCTTTAGACTAAATTTATACTTAGGATGCCTTGTACATCAATGAAACTGAATTGTGAATTGATGTGCAGGATGGACGGGTTACGAGGACGAGGACGTGGCCGTGGCCGTGGAGGTCAAGCAAATCCACCACCACCACCACCTCCCGATGCCATGCAAGGCATATATCAATGTTTGAGGGAGCTCACCACTCTGGTGCAAAACTAGAATGGAAACAACCACAACCACAACCACAACCACAACCACAACCACAACCACAACCACAACCACAACGGGGGAGCTCATCCATTAGCCCAAGTACCGGGCAATGGGGATGATAACCGGAGGATGGTAACCCTTCGGGAATTTCTGAGGTAACACCCGCCTACTTTCCAAGGGAGCTCCAATCCTTTGGATGCGGATAAATGGATCCGTCGGGTAAAGAAGATTTGTGATGGCATGGGGGTTGCCGAAGACTTGAGGGTTGGCTTGGCTACCTATTTGCTCGAGGGGGAGGCCGACCATTGGTGGGAATCCGTAAAGAGAAGGAGGAACACCGATACACTCATTTGGGAGGAGTTCGACCAAGTCTTCCAAGACAAGTATTTTTCGGAATCAGTTAGGGACCGGATGAAGACAGACTTTCTAGCTCTACGGCAGGGTAGCATGACGGTGGCTGAATACGAGAGGTGGTTTGACGAGCTATCCCGCTATGCCACCGAGTTCATATCCACTGAGGCCGGTAGGGCCAAGCGATTTGAGCAGGGCTTGAGGTCGACTATCAGGGAGAAGTTGGTGGCTCTCAAGATCCGGGAGTATGGGGATCTGGTTGATAGAGCCGCACTTGTGGAGAGAGACATGGAGGATACTTAGCGGCGACAGAGCCTTATGAGGGGAGGTCCGATCAGGACGGGTGCTAGCGGCAGTGGAACACAGAGGCCGACACCATATCGTCGCCCAGACCAGGCAGGGGGACATATACCGCCAGTAGCTCGAGGAGCAGGAGGTGTACCGGGGAGGACAGCCACAGACCCCCGTCACTGCTTTGCATGTGGAGAGGTTGGGCACTACAAAAATCAATGCCCATCGTTTCCACCACGGACCAATCAAGAGGCAGGACAAGGGCAAGCCACCCAGACCCCACTACCGAGACAACCTCCACAGAGACCACAGCAGCAGAGACCCATAGGAGCTTTAGCCCCAGGCGGCGCCACTCAGGGGAGAGTATTTGCCTTGACCCAAGCGGAGGAAGATGCCTCCAATGCTGTTGTGGAAGGTATCGTTCTTCTTTACAATTCTTGGGCCCGAATCTTATTCGATCCCGGTGCTACTCATTCTTTTATACGTACTGCATATGCTATGAATTTGGGATTGAGTTTCGAGAAGCTAGAACATGCATTGAATGTTGACTTGCCTACGGGAGAACGATTGGATACAACTAGGGTATGTAAAGAATGTGTGCTTCGCATTGGGGAGCAAGAGTTGATTGTAGATTTGGTTGTGTTAGACATGAAGGGGTATGACGTTATATTTGGGATGAATTTGTTGTCCGCTTTCCGTGCGGTGATGGATTATTTTCGCAAGCGGATCTCATTCCAATTACCGGGAGGGGTAGTCTTTACTTTCATGAATTATCGTAATTCTTCCCATCCATTTCCTACTACGGGTACTAAATTCTTGAAAGCGAAGGCGGGAAGCCAGTTGAGTTTCTTAGCCAGCTTAATGGGAGATGATCGGGATAAATCCCACGCGGACGTAGTGTTGATAGTATCGGATTTTCCTGATGTCTTCCCTGACGAATTACCTGGGTTACCTCCACAAAGGGAGATTGAGTTCAAGATTGATCTCTATCCAGGAACTGAACCCATATCCATTGCCCCTTATCGAATGGCACCTTTGGAGTTGAAGGAGCTAAGGAAGCAATTGGATCATTTGTTGGCGATTGGGTTTATCCGTCTCAGCACTTCACCCTGGGGAGCCCCGGTCCTCTTTGTGAAGAAAACGGATGAGACTCTACGGTTGTGCACGGATTATCGGAGGTTGAATAGGATTACCGTGAAGAATAAGTATCTGTTGCCGAGAATTGATGACTTATTTGATCAGTTGAGGGGTTCGAAGTATTACTCCAAGATTGATCTTCGCACGGGGTATCATCAGCTGCGGATCAAGGAGGAGGATATTCCTAAGACTGCTTTCCGTACCTGGTATGGTCATTTTGAGTATACGGTGATGCCGTTCGGATTGACTAATGCCCCCGCAGCCTTCATGGATTTGATGCATAGAGTCTTTCGGCCTTACCTCGATCAATTTGTCATTGTGTTTATTGATGACATATTGATTTACTCAGAGACTCAGGAGGAACATGCTCGTCATCTCTCTATTGTGCTACAAACATTGAGAGAACATAAGTTATATGCGAAGATGAGCAAGTGTGAGTTTTGGATGAAGGAAGTGAAGTTCCTTGGCCATGTTGTGTCCGAGAAAGGAGTAGCCGTTGATCCCGCAAAGATTGAGGCTGTGATGAAATGGAAACCACCGAAGAATGTGACCGAGATACGTAGCTTCTTGGGTTTAGCAGGTTACTATCGGAGGTTCGTAGAAGGGTTCTCAAAGCTTGCGATGCCGATGACTCGCCTTACAAAGAAGGGAGAAAAATTTGTGTGGACTCAAGCGTGTGAGCTAGCCTTTCGCACCTTGAAGGAGAAGTTGACGACGACTCCTGTCCTCATTATTCTGAGCAGTGGGGAGGGATATGATGTGTACACGGATGCTTCGCTACGAGGCTTGGGATGCGTTTTAATGCAAGGAGGGAAGGTAGTAGCTTATGGCTCGAGGCAACTCAAGGTGCATGAGCAGAATTATCCCACCCACGACTTAGAGCTTGCCGCGGTGGTCTTTGCTCTTAAATTGTGGAGGTGTTATTTGTACAGGGAAAAATTTCAAGTGTTCTCTGATCATAAGAGCCTCAAGTATATCTTCACGCAGAAGGATTTGAATCTCCGCCAAAGAAGGTGGATTGAGTATTTAGAAGATTACGAGTTCACGCTCAATTACCATCCGGGGAAAGCCAATGTAGTCGCCGATGCACTTAGCTGAAAGTCTTGGGGTGAACTCAATGTTCTTGCAAGTAAATGGAAGTTGAAGGATGCCCTTGGAGATTTCGATCTATGGGTTGGAGAAGATGGATCCCGACCATGTTTGTTCAACCTTGTGGCTCAACCTACTCTCCAACGTAGAGTAGTGGAATTGCAATGCGTGGATCCTGAATTAGCGTCGATGTGAGCTAAATTGAAAAATGGAGAAACTATGGAGGGTTGGTCTTTAAGAAACGGAGAATTAAGATATGGGGAGAAATTATGCGTTCCCGACGATTCGTCCCTAAATGAGGATATACTTGGTGTATGTCATCACTCTAAGTTTGCTATCCACCCCGGTAGCACCAAAATGTATAGGGACATGAAGCGCCAATATTGGTGGAGGGGAATGAAGAAGGATGTGGCAAGGTTCATAGCAAAATGTGCGGTGTGCCAGCAAGTGAAGATTGAGCATCAACGACCTGGAGGATTATTACAGTCTCTGCCTATCCCGGAGTTGAAGTGGGATCACATCACCATGGACTTCGTGTCTGGCTTTCCACGGACTTCCCGAGGGCATAATGCCGTATGGGTCATTGTTGATAGACTCACCAAGTCCGCTCACTTCTTGAGTATGAAGACCACTGACACGTTAGAGACCCTGAGCAAGCTCTATATTCGCTAGATAGTGAGGTTGCATGGAGTTCCACTATCCATTGTGTCGGATCGTGATTCTCGTTTCGTAGCGCAATTTTGACAAAGTCTTCAAAGAGCTATGGGGACAGAGTTGCACTTCAGCACCGCCTTTCATCCCCAAACGGATGGCCAATCCGAGAGGGTGAACCAGATTCTAGAAGACATGTTGCGTGCTTGTGTGTTGGATTTCAAGGGAGGTTGGAGCGACCATTTGCCGTTGGTGGAATTTGCATACAACAACAGCTATCAAGCAAGCATCGGAATGGCGCCTTATGAAGCATTGTATGGAAGACCGTGTAGATCTCCTACTTGTTGGTTGGAAGCCGGAGAAAGTAGCTTGTTCGGGCCGGACATTGTTCGAGAGACTACGGAGAAGATCTAACTAATCCGGGAGAGACTACGCACGGCGCAAAGTAGACAGAAGAGCTATGCAGACCATAGACGAAGACCTTTAGAGTTCAAGGTGGGAGACTACGTATTTCTCAAGGTGTCACCCAAGAAGGGCGTGTTTCGATTCGGCAAGAAAGGGAAGTTAGCGCCAAGATATACCGGGCCATTTGAAGTGATCAAAGTTGTGGGCAAAGCGGCGTATCAGTTGCGATTACCAGCTCAGCTGTCTGGGGTACATGACGTGTTCCACGTGTCGATGTTGAGGAAGTGTCAATCGGATGCAACTCCAGTCGTGGATTTGGAGGATATTAAAATTCAGGATGGAGCAACATATGAAGAACAACCGGTGGAGATTCTTGATGCCAAGGAAAAGGTGCTCCGCAACAAGGTCATCCGACTTGTGAAGGTTTTGTGGCGACATAATGGGGTGAAAGAAGCTACATGGGAATCGGAGCAAGAAATGCGGGAGAAGTATCCATATTTGTTCGCTACTTGAGGTAAGTTTTGAGGACGAAACTTTCTTTAAGGGGGGTGGATTGTAACACCCCGAATTTCTTTTATATATTTATAGAGATATATATATATATAGTAAATAATATTTGTAAAGATGTAGATATATGTAGTGACATAAGAATAAACCGTAGGAATAAATGTTATGGAGACAATTTGATTGGGAAGTTACGTGTCGAAGATGTTTAAACTTGGAAAGGGTGATTAGACAAGTTTCTAAAAGTTTGTAGGTCAAAATAATGATTCCATTGAATCCGGAAGGTCGAAAAACATTGGGAGTGGTAATATGGATGTATTGGAAGTTAGGAAGTGTCTCGGAGTTAAAATACACTTTAGCGAGAATTTGGGTAAAAATGGGTATTGAACACTACTTAGTGTTTTGGCCATAACCTTTTATCCTTAAGTCCAATTGATCTGAAATTTTTACAGTAGATATTAGACATCTAGGGCTACAAAAGTGTATCTCATGAAAATTTTCCAATTCGACCTCTAAATGGGTCAAAATCGCACTGGAAGTTGAAACAAAAATCTGGAAGTCAAATCGTACCGGTACGCTGAACTCCAGAAGCTGAATCCTACCGGTACGCTGGACTCCAGAAGCTCAACCGTACCGGTACGCGTACCGGTACGCCCGATAGAAACCAACCCGATCCGACTGCGGTTCTTTCTCCATTTCTTCCACTATAAATACTTAAGGACGACTATTTGAGCCTCATTTCACCCATCCAAACCCTAGGCACCCTTAGAGAGCAAAAGAGGGAGAGAAAACACAAAAATTGGGAGAGATTTACAAGATCAAAGCCCTAGTTTTCAAGATTTCACTTCTCCATCCATTCCCTCTTCTATAATTTCACTTCACCCTCACTCAAACCTCTTAGAACCAAAAGAGAAAGTAGCAAGGGAGCAAGAAAAAGGGGAAAATGGAGTCTTTAAAGCTTGGGTTGCTAGAGATACTTGGTTGAGGTAGGGGATTTCTTCCTATTCTCTTACATTGAGGCTAGGGTTAAATTATATGTATTCTTTTGGTTCAAAATCATATATACTTGTTATTATTTACTTGATTCGTGATCCTCTTGCATTTATTACCATGTTTTAAACATTGTAGTAGTTGGGTAACCATTAAAGGTCCCTTTTTCATTCTCAAACCCTAGTTTTAAGAAAAATGAATCTTTCCTCTTTACATTTTCCTTGTCCTCACCATCACAACCTTAGTGTTTGATATTGTATAACAAAATAATGTTTATGGTGATCTCTTGCTCTTTTTCTTCCATTTTGCTACGGTACAAATTGTGAAAATTGGGGACTTGTGTAATTGTTGTTTATGAGAGATATTTGTTGGTATTTTATCTCTTGGGTGGTTGTACGATACGAACATGGATTACTATGGACCGGGGATCATGTAGTGGGTATACGTCTTTATATGCCACGCGGGTATGAACTTTTCCTACCACATGGAGTGGGTAGACGCCTTTGTACGCCGTGTGGGTATAAACTTTTCATATCGCTAATGATCACGGTTTAGTAACGTGGGTGGTATCGGGCACACCGTGTGGGTCATCGTGCATTGTACCAAATACGATTTCTGCAAGAGTTTTGGGGTAGTATGGGATGCCACAAGAACTTGTGGAAATGGTGTATGGTGGGATGGATTATGTTTTGGGAATTGATTCTTATTGGTATCTTGTGTTCATTTATTCTTTTAATTACCGTGGTTCCTTAAACTTGAGATCTATTTAAAATGTCCTGTTTTTCCTTCAAAATGTTATATATGCTATTTGTGAAAATGAGACCAACCGTTTTATATGCTTTCCTAAACCTTGTTTGAGTTTGGGAAGATTTTGCTACAGAGCTTCGTGCTCATCCCCTACAATTAACATTTTTCAGATTATGCTATAGAGGAGGAGCTTGGCGCTAATGAGCAGGGCCTCGGGGAAGCCTCATTAGAGGGGTACCTGGATCCCGAGTGGGACATTTAGAGATGCCTTTTACTTTTGTACTAGACTAGGAACCAACATGTACAAACATTGTATAGTCTAGTTTTCTTTTGTAATTCCGCTGCGCTATATTATTAAATTTTTGAGATGTAAATGTCATGGTTGGGCATATTCTTTTGGATAATGATGTAAATATTTTATGGATGATGAATGAAGTTTAATTTATTTATGGATGATATTAGTGCTCTCATGATGTGAATGTTTTAGAATGTAATGTCGTCCAGGGTGGTATTTGGGGCGTTACATGTTTTGATTCTTAATGATATGTATTTGCTATGGCTTCATTGTTTCTTGGTTCTTTTGCAATTGTTAACATGTTTTACACAAAGTTAGGGCTGAATACCCATGAAATCTCTTTTTGGTTTGAAAAACCCTAGTCTTTGGGAGAGTGATGTATTTCCTTCCCAAATGCCTTCTTTCTTATTTGATTTCGAAACTTTAGTGCTTTGTGTTGGGTAGTAAAATAATGTTATTGCGATCTCATGTATTTTTCTTGGTTGGGTTGTTTGAGATACACATGTAATGAATTGTGAGAGGTTCCTTATAAGGATGCTCACCCCTTCCCAAGAGGTTCCTTATAAGGATGCTTGGGAAGCCATGTAATGAATTGTGAGAGGTTCCTTATAAGGATGCTCACCCCTTCCCAAGAGGTTCCTTATAAGGATGCTTGGGAAGCCATGTAATGAATTGTGAGAAGTTCCTTATAAGGATGCTCACCCCTTCCCAAGAGGTTCCTTATAAGGATGCTTGGGAAGCCATGTAATGATTTGTGAGAGGTTCCTGGTAAGGATGCTCACCCATTCTCAAGAGGTTCCTTGTAAGGATGCTTGAGAATCAAAGACGATCTAAACGGAGGTGGAGGTTACCCTAAAGTATGCCACCTACCGAAAGAATTGTTGGAAACTGTGTATGGGGACTGGATTATATTTGGAAATGGTTTGCTAACTGTATAGTGTTTCACTTATTCATTCAATTACTGTTGTTCCTTAAACTTGAGATCTACTAAAATGTCCCTGTTTTACTTCAAAGATTATATATGCTATTTGCGAAATGAGACCGGCCATTTTATATGCTTTTATAAACCTTGTTAGAGTTTGGGAGGAATGTTGCTACAGAGCTTCGTGCTCACCCCCTACAAACAACATATTTCAAGTCTTTGTCTAGAGGAGGAGCTCGGAACTGACGAGCCGGGACATTGGGAAGCTCCCATAGAAGGGAACGTGGACCCCGAGGTGGACGCATAGAGCGACCTCCTTTCCTTTTTGTACTAGACTAGGATATTCATTTTGAACATTGTAAGGTCTAGTTTTCTTTTGTTATTTCCGCTGCGCTACATTTTGTGATTTTGGGAATGTAAAGGCCAAAATGGGTCTATTCTTTTGGAATAATACTGTAAATTTTATGGATGACTTTATGAAGTCTTATTTATTGATGGATTATTCTAGTGCTCTCATGATGTGAATGTTTTAGAATGTAATGCCGTCCAGGGTGTGTTTTGGGGTGTTACAGGATTCTCCACCGCAATGAATTCTCTATGCCTCAAGGAATCTTCAAGGCTTTACACCTAAGAGTCTCGGAATACACACTTCTCAAGTGGGTTTTGGTTGAAACCAAACAAGATCTTCTTCTCCAATGTGTGAGATTGAATGGAAGAACCAAGATGGTTGGCTTTTGGCCTTTGGACTTTGGGATCTAGGGTTGTTATTGAAGCATTCTAGAAGGATTGTTGGTCTATTCTAGCTCATAGAGGCTTGACCTAGGTTTAAGACATAGCCCAATATATATTGGACACAAAATTGGGTTTGTTTTGGGGACCAAGAAAACATAGATTCACGTCGACTACTTGAGCAGTGAGAGGGTGGTCAGATGACTGTGGTTTCTAGTGTGAAAGATAAGTCATTCTAGAACTCCAGGTAGCAGACTGCTCAAGCGGTGGCTGGTGGTCAGCTATTTGTCTCCACCAAGTTCTCTAGCTTTGTCTCCCTAAGTGTTTCAGAACTTGCTCTAGTGAAGGCTAGCGAACATAGAGCAATTCCTACTTGGTTTTTAAGCTAGAAACCAATCAAAAGCTTGACCTATTGAGAACTAAAGGGTGTTGCTCAAATAGGGTCTGATAAAATGAATCAAACTATCTTTTAAAAATGCATTTATAGTTTAGAAAAAATTTTCAACAAAAAACCCTAGGAGTCATTTTCGGATATTCCAAATTCCATTTTGTTCACTTTAATCACCCTAAGGCTAAAATTAAACCAAGTGATCCAGGTATCTAAGGTTATTACCTTTGTCCTAAACTTGAAGGTGCATCGAAGTGCTGTTGATGTAGTATTGTAGCTTGATCTCTTTCCCTTGCTTTGTTGCTTACGAATCTTGATCTTTGAAGCTTGATGACCAGGAAATTTCATTGAGATTTACATGGACGTCAAAAAATTAGCCAATTTCAAATATATATCTAACAACTTCCTCCAGAGGATATTGGTCATCTGCCCTTACTTTATCAAGTTTTACAGGTGTAGATTGAAGGTTTTCTACTCCTATATTTTTATTTATGCTTTTTGGGGTCACTTTCTAATATACATTCAACCCAATCGACAGAGGCATCATCCAATGCCTTCATTCTTTTTTCCATGGTGTATGCAAATAACCTTGTTAATATGACTTTAATAGAAACCATCTAGCCATTCCCGAACCTTTTGTAGGTTCTATTCATCAATTTCTTTGAATTATTTGCTTTCAAGCCTTAGTTGTAAAAAACCATGCCTTGTCAAGTCATGGCAGATCTGATGCAAGCTTTCCTCAACATACTTGTCAAGCTGGCTTTTGCAATGTTGTGCTCAACTGAGGTTAAGCTTTTGTGATAGTACTAGGCTTCTACATTGTGTGCGTCTATAGAAAAAGGGTTAGTGTCTGCCCAATTTACTTCCATCCTTTTTCTTTATTCATTATCTCTATCTGTCAAGAAGATTAATGTCTGATGTAAGGATGACGGCACACAACTATTGATATGTATAAAATCTCTCCCTAATAGAGCATTGAAGTTGGATGATGAGTCTACCACAAAGAATGTTGTTGAAGTCTTTCTATTGCCAACTTGAATCTGCACAAGAGGAATTCTTTTTGCAGAAGATGATCCTCTAGCAAAATTACTGACTGTTATGTCAGTATGAACCAAGTCTTCATCTCCTTTGTTCAATACCTTCAACATTCTTGAAGGCAAAATGTTGACTATAGCCCCATTGTCAATCAGAACCTTGTTGATTGGTTGACCATCGACGTGGGTTTGTATATACAATGGCCTTAGATGCTTGATTAATTCTTTCCTAGGGGAATGCAACATAAATTTATCTACCCCCAGGCTCCTTTTCCCACACTTATAGACTCTCATCAGGCCTAGGTTCACTCAAAGATTCTATGAAGATTGCTACTGACTCAGTGCTATCTTTCACATCTCCTTGCAATTGATTTGGTTTACCTGGCTTAGCCTTGAATGTCTTCAGCAAAGCCACAATCATATTGCATGTTTTCTTATCCCTAATAAGAGGCTCTATATCATTGAAATCCATCAATTCATCTTCTGATAATATTTTTTATCCTTTTCTACCTTTTCTTTGCCTTTTGAAGATGATGTTCCCATTTTCATCTCTGGTTCTCCTTTGATCCAGGATTTGCTTAAATTCAACAATCTTCTTGTCTAAGATGTCTTGCTTTGTTTGGACCTTCTTAATCTCCTTTAACTGCTCTCTAGTCCATGTTGGATTCTTTTTTTCCTATTGATGGTCCTTTCTTTGGAGGCTAAACTAGGAGTGAGATGTTGTATGCTCATCCAAGCAGAAAACTTCCTTTGCTCCCCTTTTTTTTGAGTCCTAGTGAGTGTTTGAAACCATCCTCTAGCAGGAAACATTGGATGCTTAACATAGTGCCATCTCTCATCATGGACAGCAGGAGGGTTAACAGTTCTGGACCAATTTTTGTTATGACTTCAAACCTTCCTTTCCTTTTCTGGTTCTATCTTTCTTGATGTTATGGCTTCTTAATCCTTTGCCACATACCCTCTCTAGCCATTGATGGTCCAATAAAATGATCCATCTTTTGCAGCCATTCTATTTTGGTCTAGCATTGATAGCTAGTGTTCTTTGCAGTGTCATGGTCCTCATGAAAGTGGTAAGGACCATGCCCATGTTGATACTTATCCTGAAGCTTGAAAAATCCAGGGTCAACACCATTAAATATCTTCTCATTACCATTGTCAATATGGATGCCACCCTCTCCTCTAGTGTTGAGCTTAAGAATTTGTCTGTGAATTCTTTCACCATATCATCTAAAGGTAAGACATCTGGTTTTTGCAATTTCTTAGTTCATTGGAAGCACATAACCATTGACTCTTTCTCTCTGGGCCCAAGCCTTCTGTGCACTAGTTTTTTCATCTTTGGAATGACTCTCTTTTGCTTTGCCAAAAACCATTCTAGCAATTTTTTTGTCCTCCTACAAATTGGTAGACACCCTATTAATGTTAACTTCTTTAGGAAAATGATCATTGTCTACACCTATTGACTTCTTCTTTTGAGACATATTTAAGCATTCCTTTTTGGATCAAGTCTTGCACACGATTTATAAAAGTGATGCAGTTCTTGGTTGAATACCTAAAAATATTGTGTCATTTGCAATATTCTTTTCATTTTCTATATTTCTTTAGGGGAATAGCATGTCCCTGAGATAGAATAATGAACTTTTTCCTAATTAAATCATCAAACAGAGCATCAGCCATTGACAAATGAAAGGAATACTATCGATAGGTTGAAGGGGTATCCTTTTTGAAAGGATGATTGGATGAAATATTGATAGGATCTTCAATTTTCTTCAAAGCATCACACAATATGGGTGATTTTCCTATAACTTATGCCACGTCAATCTCAACTTCTCCATCGAAGTCTTGGTAATAAGTGTCAAGTGAGTTACTTTTCCTCTGTTGCTATTCTCCAAGCAACGTCTCATATCTAGTAGCCCTAATTGAAAGTTCAAACAGATATTTGAACTCCATCCCTTCGTATTTCTTTCTTAATTCGAAGTCTAAACCATTCTGGACTAACTTAACCAACTCAATTTTGGGCAAGTAAACATGAATTTTGTTTCTTCCCTTTTAAATCTATCAATATACTAATCTGTAGATTCGTTTGACTTCTACCTTAATCTTGATAGATCTGCCATTGAGGCCTTTGGCTCATTTCTAAAAAATTGAGCATGAAACTATTCTTCCATTTCTTGTTAAGTTTGAATTTTATTAGCAGGCAAGTTAATGAATCAAGAAAAGGTTATCTTAGTCAAGGATTGTGGAAATAATTTCATTTTCAAGCTCCCATTGTTTCCAACTTTTCCACATTAAAAAGTGAATCTATCTATGTGCTCGATAGTTGATTGAATCTCTTCACCAAAGAAAAGGTTGAATTCTAGGATTTATAACCCGCATGGTGGATATGGCTTCCTAAACACAGGAATTTTTTATTTTTCTAAGGCTAGGGCCATATAGATCTTGTATCATTTCAACCAATTGATTTCGATTAAAGACCACACTGTTGTGCCCTTCAAAATTTTCAAATTGGTCAAAAGGTTACCCCCTGGCCTAGAATTAAATATTCCAAGGTTCCATCGAAGGCATAACATGCCTCTCACGACCCCTTTTGGGGAATTTAGGGGCCATCCTTTGCCCATTTTTACCCCTGAGATTTTTTCCTAGGTAGAAATTAGGGAACACTTCAACAGGTTCCCCATCGAACACCATATTAAAATGATTTTGGTGGGGAAGGTCTGGTCTCATGTTGGGTACCATTGGTGGTAGCCTCTGATTTTTCATAGAAAATTGATTAGCCGTTACATGTGACATTTCAATATACAGTAAGAGGGTTAGTTACTTGCAATTCATGTTTAGTTGTTTATAAATTAGATGATTTTATTAGTATAGGGTAGATTTAGGTACTAACTTGAATTGCAGGGTGAAAGTGCAATTTGGAAAAAGTTTGGGGACAAAAGGGAATTGGAAAGGGAAAAAGAAGAATTTCGGGTCCGAATTCTTGCCACTACCGTTTGGACACCCATCTCAATCAAATGATTCCCATAAAAATGGCCGAAAAGTGGAAAGGCTGACAGTTAACAACCGTCTGAATGCCACTGATACCGTCCGGACGCCCCCGCCGGAAGCTGGAAACTGTTTTCACATCAAGCTTCAGATTTCATGCAAAAATTCAGCCTTCTTTGTCGTCCATCGCTGCCCATCCCTATCTATAAATACCCCTTAGTGTTTAGAAGAAGATCATCACTTATTAGAAGCATTTTATTTTCCAATTCTTTCTAAGCTTTGTAATGTTTATATTTCCTAGCTTCTACATTTCTTGTTAAGCTATCTTCTTTATTTGGAGGGATGAACTTCTCTCACCTTTCTAGCCCCTTTGAAGCCTTGAAGGGTAAGGAGTATTTCATTCATTCTGTAGTAAAGAAAGAAGCATTGTACTTATCGCTTGTAATTTCTATCTTCGTCATTTCGAGGGATGAACTTCTCTCACTTTTCTAGCTTCATTTGAGGCCATGAAGGGTGAGTAGTATTTTATTCACTCTTTAGTGAAGAAAGAGTTTGTATTTATCTTTTGTAATTTTAAGTTTTGTTTACTTAGAGGGATGAGATTCTCTCACTTTTCTAGCTCACTTGTGGCCATTAAGAGTGAGTAGTTTCTCATCCACTCTTTAGTGAAGGGTGATGAATTTGTAATGTAGTGCTTGGGTAATATATTTGTGCAAATTCTATTATACTCAATTGTTCATCTAACTTTTGAATGATTGAATGTATCTAGCAAAGCTAACTTACTTTGTATAATTGTTTGATCACATATAGACAATTTAAGTCTTGCTATAGGTGATGCTTATAATTCCCTACAAGTACCCAAGCTAGGTCTTCATGACAATTTTTCAATCTTCACTTCTATTTCGCTTAATCATATGATTGATTAACCTACTAAGCTGGATATTTTTTTAAGTTGTTTGATTGATTATAGACAGGTTAAGTCCTGACATATTCAATGTTCATAACTTTGTGCATAATGTTGGAGCTAAGCTCATTAACATAAAATTAATCATTATCTTCTGGTTAATTTGTTATTGACACAAAGGTTAACTAAGCTATTACTGTTGCACAAATATTCCACTCAAACACTCATGCACATTTTTGGATCCCAAAACTAGAGTGATTTTTTTCTTTATTATTAAGAACTTTAAATTTTCTAGCACACAACTCTCCACAACCACTCATTTCAAAAGTTTTCTTTCACCTATGTCTGTTGATCTTCTGTTTAAAATACCAACATTATTGTGGATACGACCTTGGACTTAGCCGAGCTATTACTATAACACTGCTTATACTTGGACGTGCATATCTTTAGTCAAGTCATAAATACCATAGGGTTGGCATTCCCTTATTCTATGGTTTGATTTCTAATAACAGTGGTAGATTTCTAATTAATTGGTCCTGACATTTGTGTCTGGCCACTCATTAATTCATTCATGGCATTAAATAAATCTTCCAATCGACGAACAATTATCAGGCAATTGTTTAGTAGGGGTTCACTGCCTTGTTTCAGGACTTCTTTGGATGAAAATAATGGAATAATTCTGAACAGAGATGAAGTAAAAATAGAGAACTACTAAAAGGAAAATTCTTTTATTAATTCAACGAAGGAACTTTGGTTACAAAAGAGACTAAATGAACAACCTACACTACAATCTAAAGCCAAAAATCTATGCTAACACTACTCCTAATGATGTAATGTCCCAAATTCCACCCTAGAAGGCAATACTATCGAGAAACCATCTAATCATGAGAGCAACTAACAATAACCATTAAATAACAAACCATTCATCCATCTAACTTACAATTCAAAACCAAACAGTATCTAGCAGCGGAATAATTAAAACTAGTTGAAACATTATTTCATAGAAATCTCTTAAACTCTAAACCAAAAATAAAATAACTTTATTCCTCTAAGACAAGGTCCACATCTTGATTCTCCATCGGCTTGTAATCAACCTGCTCATCCACATCAACATCCTCTTCTATGCCAAAATCTGTAAGTGTGTGATTGTAGGGGGTGAGCAAAAGTCCGTAGAAAATCCTTCTCAAATCCCAACAAGGTTTTAAAACAACATAAAGAAGGCAAGTCTCTTTTGAAAAATAACATATATAAATTTTTTAGAGTAAAAGCATGACAGTTGTAATGATCTCAAGCCTACGGAATACAGTAAATCAATGATAGGAATAAACTTGCAAGAAATTAAAGTAATCAATAAATAACTCAGTAGCATCATCTTATATTCTCATGTATGTTGGTTGCTTCTCAGGAATCTACAAAATAATTCTACCTCGTTTACACACCACAACCACACAATCTCAATCATTCCCTGCATTGCACATCACAAACAATTTTAGGAAGGGTGCATACTATCTCCCACAACATTGACGAATCCTTCACAAGAAAGGTATATCATCCCTTAGCCTCGAACTTATGTGAACAACGGTGGTTGTTCTCACAAACAACAATCCATTACAAGTGTTAGACAACCATCTCAACCCCACTGGGATAGACTAACCTCTAACACTCTATGACAGCTCTCGTAGGCAATTCAAGTTTGTCACACCCAAACCATACAAGAGATGAAACCACAATTTTTTCAACAATTGCAATCTTAATCAATCACAATTTCCATAAGAACTCAAGTATCACAATTTCACAATTCTCAATATACTATAGTAATAAAGGAATTCAAATATGCAAGAGATCATATTAAGAAAACCTTCACAATTGCGATATCAATATTTTAGGGTTCTTCCAAAAATCATAATTTCTTGGGAACAAAATAAGTATTAGATGAAAACATGATTTAATCAAGAATAAGAATTTAGAAATCAAGAATCCATGTATTTTCCACAATCAAACATGTATTTAGCAAAACTAGGGTTTTGGAAATCAAGAACAAGCATTTCTTGAACCCAAACATGTACTTTGCTCAAAACTATGTTACAATGATAAAGAAACCAAGAAATTATAAGTATTTATCATATAACTATCAAGAAGATTGAAAACATGCATACATAATAGCCAAAGTCTCAATGAAAGAACTCACGAAGAATTTCCTACCTTGATTCTATAGTTTTGTGTGTAAACCTAGTGTGTTTGATCCATTCCAATGTGAGAATCCCCCTTCAATCTCGTGTTTCTCTTCTTATCTCTTGATCTCTAAGGTTCCCTAGGGCTAAGAACTGATAAAATAGGGCTAGGGGAGGCATCCTTAGGTATTTATAGGATGAGAAAATAGTCTAGTTGGCGCAGACCTAAGATTCAAAATCGCGACCGTACGTTTGAACGATTTACAAGGCGTTCAAACAGAGTATTGGGCGTTCGAATGGGGTTTGGTCCCAATATATTGATTTTCTATTAGAGTTTCTGTCAGACACCCAAGTACTGGGACTAACTGGCTTTCGAACGAATTCATTCACGTTCAAACAGACTCCAGTTTTTGCCTGACCTTCCAAGGAAGTTTTGGCAGAGTTAGAGGTCGATTTATGAAATTTTTGTGATAATAATTTTGTAGCCCTGGAAGTCTAGTAGTTACTGTAGAAATTGAAGATCAATCGGACATCAGGGTAGAAAGGTATGGTCTAAATACTAAGGTAGTATCAAATTCCTTCCTACCCGAATTTTTTCTAAAATGCGCTTTAACTCCGGAATACTTCCTAACTTCTCATACACCCCATATTACCTCTCCCAAAGTTTCTTGACCTTCCGGATTCAATGGAGGCCTTATTGTGACCTAAAAACATTTAGAAACTTACCTAACCACCATTCTCAAGCTTAAACGACTTCGAAACTTAAACTTCATGATCAATTTCTCTCCCAAGTATTTATTTATACACTTACAATCTATATGGTTCATTCTTACGTCATTAAATATGAGTATTACAAATAATTACGTCACTATATTAAAATAAAAATGTGGGGGTTTACAAAGGATGCCCAGATTTGCAAGTCTTTTGGGGTTTAAAAACGTGTCCTCCTTCTTTCTTTGTTGTCCCTTTTATAGTCATCTTCTTTGACGATTGTACTTCCATCAATGGTTACTCAATAGTAACTCCCAATGTGTAACTTTCCTCTATTTAAACATGTCTGTAACTGGCCATCTTCCCACCTTGCTTGGGCTTTTGCCAAGTGGAACCTTCTTAGCAAGCCTGGGAATGGCAGGTGTCAATCCATTGAATGTTCCTGGATTTTTATATTTTGGGCTAAACACTTGTACGTCTATATTTTGTTATTAATACAAACATTTACCTTCTAGAAAAAAAATGGACATTATCCTCTTCTACAAAAATGAAATTATTTTTCAAAGCATTTCACAACTCCTATACATCAATCAAAGACCACGAATCAACTACACTCTAAGAAGAGAACTCTTCACAAATAAATTGTGATCAAACCCAAGTATCACAACATGACAGTGAACCTGTTTGACGACACCCAAATAGAACCCACAAGCTTGAAGCAAGAATGAAAATGTATTTCAACATAATGGAGCAAGAGTGGGAATATATTTGTCAAGGATATAAACCTTGGCCAAGCATTTAAACATAATGGTGCAAGGCAAATGTAGCATATTCAGAATCATCAAGCACGACAAGGAATCTAATCATGTTATTCCAAGAACTCCTCAATTCTGCTACAAAAAAATGCTGCACTTTCGAATTTGACAATTCGAATTTGAAGATGTTTGCTGCGAATGACGACCAAGTCGACGATCATGATAGAAGATAATAATCGATAATTGATCGACAACGGTAGTAGCGATGACCGTCATCACGGATCTCCTGCACCATCTCTGTTGTTGTCGATGGGTTACTGGTGGAGCCAAACATGGATGATGAGGATGTGATGGTGCACCCAGACTTGTATTCGATACCACAGACAATAGAGAGAAAGAGAGAATTTTTTAGAAAGAGATAGTAGAGAACAAGAGAGAGAAAGAGAGAGAGAGAATAGAGAAGATTGAAAAAGAAGGAACCCAATGTGATATACTCAAGGGTACTCTGGTAATTAAAAAAATTGTTAGATTGGACTAAAAGACAAAAAAAAAGCACTTGACATGTCCTTAATGTCTTAAAAGTATATTGTTTGAAGTTAATGGCTTGAAAAACTGGCTAGAATTTTGACTAATTTTTGCACAAAAAAAGAAAAGAAAAGAAAATTATAACCATGCATAGGAGTGAGATCTTATCTGATACATTTTCTCTTTAGTTCCTTCTTGGAGATCATTTCTTATGCATTTACGTAGGATCTGTTGTAGACAGGTGGATCTGTCACTTATTAATGGTGGATAATCCGCTAAGAAATAAATTGAAGAACAAATGTATTAAAAGGAATATAGATCCCCACTCTGTGACGCCCCAAATTTCCGGGGGTCCTTTATTAACCGTTGACCATCCGTCAACCTGCGGAAATACTCGTGATAGTCGTATAACCCGACACCACGTCACTCACATGCTTTTAATCAGATTTACCATCCACAAGGTCAATTATACCTCCATTTATGTCCATTTATGTCATAGAAGCCAAAGAAAACAAAGCCCAAAAGCATGGCTAAGCATTTTGAAAATTTCAAGTTTTTTTTGGAAAAAACCTTCCGGAAGGTCGACATACACCTACCGGAAGGTCACTGAAGGAACTGTTACATGAAAAAGATCAATTTCAAGAACTTCCGGAAGGTCGACATCAGTAGCAAAAACCTTCCGGAAGGTCCATTCCAGTAGCCAAAACCTTCCGGAAGGTTCATTCCAGAAAACAAAACCTTCCGGAAGAACTCGGCAGTCAAAAAGAAACCCAAGGCAAAACCTTCCGGAAGGTCCACTCCAGTAGACAAGTCCTTCCGGTAGGTTTTACTCCAGTAGCTAAAATCTTCCGGAAGGTTCATTCCAGTGGGCAAAACCTTCCGGAAGGTATTAGCTGTGAGCAAGGCAAGCTGGGGTTTTTAGCAAAACCTTCCGGAAGGCCGACACACACCTTCCGGTAGGTTTTCAGACTGTGAGCATAAAAATGGATTTCTTCCCCCTCCAAACCATCCTTAAAGCTACCCCATACACTCCAAACTCATTCAATACATGTTTAATGAGATTTTCCATATAATACCCAACTCATACAATCTCTATTACAATTCATTCCATATTATATATACATCAAAATGGAATTTTGTTAAAGGTTTTACAAAACTTAAACTAAGGCCACAAGCCGGCCCCCTTCATGCTTGATGCTCTCCAAATGAGCCATCCGCCGGAGCAAAACCCACACCTGAAATGTTTTTCCCATAAAGGGTGAGCCACGCTCAATAGGGTATCTCCTAGAGAGGCTACTCCCCAACCTAAATGCATATGAAATGTCACATGCTATCAATCAACAATCCACAACAAGAATATATTCCATGTTGAAACATGTAATGTCATGCTATGAAATGAGGTGAGACTCACTCATGCACATCAACCGAGCCCTTCCCGGCTCCTCTACACATGCAAGTGCCAATGTGTACCAATCCGTCATTTATGTTCCACATCAAATGACATTTCATTCTAGGGTCTTTGTAAGGGGTGGATGTTCATGGACTCACACCAAAGGTCACCCAACCTACACGGAATTCATGGACTTCCACCAACGGTTCCGCGTACACCGACACACTTTATGGGCTCTTATACCAACGGAGTGCGTATCCAATCACCGGGTCTCTCACCCGAGGGATTTTCTAGCCCTTCTTGCTACCCCAACCCTATCAACATATAAACCATTCAACTCGTCTAGGTCATCGACCCATATTACCCGAGCTCACTCGTCATCCACCATGTGTGGTGAAGACAAATAACCATGCACACACACCTCCTAAAATGCGATGTTCCCGTGCATATGAAATGTGGTGCTCCATTGCAACACCAATACAATGTTCGATATGATATGAGTGACATATGAACATTCTCAACACATTTCTCATATTCCATGGCAAAATCATATCAAAAGCATATAATTCCCATAATACAAATTCCAAGCATGTTATCAACATACTAAAATTTCATGGCATATATATAAACACATAACACGCCCACAATTTCATATAACACATGAATTTACATTGGGTTCATTTCACATATCCAATTCATAGAAATCACAATTAGTAACTTCTAAATATTCATCCAAGTTAGGATTTCCTTTACCCATTTCAATACCCAATTCACCCAATTTCACAACAATAGGCAAGAGACACATAGGCTATCATCCTACCCATTCCATAAAAACATTATAGGCTTGGAATAAACCTTAGTAGGAAGAAACCCTACCTCTTGAAGCGTGAGGAACGACCAAGGGAAGTTCCAAGACCCGATTCAAGCCAAAAACCCTCACTTCTCGAAAATCCCGTACCTTAATCTTCGGTAAAACTTGCGCTTTTTGGTATAGCTGCGTAGCCCTCGATGAGTAGAGCGACTTTAATTCTTGGCTTGCGTGGATTCGAGGTCCGTAGCGCCGTAGATCGTAGAGAGAAGGTGAGTTTTTCTCTCTTTTCTCCCTCTTTCTCTCTATCGGCTGAAACCGGCTGAACAATGGGGAAAAATCTAATTTTTCCCCCTATTTATATTTTAGAATACTTGGCCCACAATTCGCCACACGTCCTATTTAATTCCGGGTCCGTTTTAATCCCGAAACGATTAAATTTCGCTCCGGTTCAAGTTCAAATTATTTTTGTTTTAACTTGTGTTTAATATTTCCCCAAACCTGGAAACTTTATAAAAATTTCGTGTACAGGGTCACCCGGGGCCCGTTCGTCTCGTAAAACGCAAAAAATCCGACTATCTCGGAATTCCACGAAATTTGACGTGGTAACTAGATTTCGCGAGACGAATCCAACGGTGAGGTCCGTTTCGTCATCCGAGTTCTAGAAAAATTCAGGTTTACAACCTGTACTGTAGTGGCAATTTACCGTTTTTGCCCTTTTTCACAAAGGTTGAAATTTTCTCGGGTTTTACATTCTTCCCCCCTTAAAAGAATTTCGTCCCCGAAATTCACACACTCATGCACACACAATTACACGCATATGCAACAGTCATATAATACTAAATGACTATAAGAATGTACCTCCATCCTCAAATAAGAAAGGATAGCTGGCACGTATGGTGTCCTCACGCTCCCATGTTGCCTCCTCCACTCCTCGGTGCTGCCACAACACCTTCACTAGCCTCACGGTCTTGCCTCGCAAAACCTGCTCTCGGCTATCCATGACACGCATTGGTCCCTCCTCGAAGGTCCCATCCGCATCAACTATGAGCTCGCCCCAATCCACAACATGCGTCGGATCTGGAGTATACTTCCGGAGCATGGAGACATGGAATACGGCGTGAACACCCGATAAAGTTGGCGGTAACGCCAATCTGTAAGCCACAGTGCCAACTCTCTCAAGCACCTCAAAGGGCCCAATATACCTCGGCGACAGTTTTCCCCGCTTGCCGAATCTGATCACCCCTCTCTTAGGCATCACCTTTAAGAAGACGTGGTCTCCCACCTCAAATTCCAGAGGCCGCCGCCGCCTATCGGCGTAACTCTTCTGCCGGCTCTGAGCCGTGAGAAGACGCTTCCTTATCAGGTTCACCTTCTCCGAGGTGTCTCTAATCAAGTCTGGACCCGTAGAGGGTCTTTCCCCAACTTCAGTCCAACAAACCGGAGAACGACAAGGCCTCCCATAAAGCGCCTCATAGGGTGCCATCCGTATGCTCGCCTGATAACTGTTATTGTAGGCGAATTCCACTAAGGGCAAATGCTCTTCCCAGTTACCCTTGAGATCTAGGACGCATGCCCGTAGCATGTCCTCTAATGTCTGGATGGTCCTCTCCGACTGACCGTCCGTTTGGGGATGGTAGGCTGTGCTCATCCTCAACTGAGTCCCCATGGCTCGCTGGAAACTCTCCCAAAAGTGAGCCGTAAACCTGGGATCCCGATCCGATACTATAGACACGGGTACCCCATGCAACCGGACTATCTCCCTTATGTACAACCTGCAGAATTCCTCCAGAGTGAAGGTCATCCGCACCGCCAAAAAGTGTGCCGACTTCGTAAGCCGGTCCACTATCACCCACACCGCATCACGTCCCCGTGATGTCCGTGGCAAGTGGGTCACAAAGTCCATTGTGATGTGCTCCCACTTCCACTCAGCCACTTCCAAGGGCTGGAGCAACCCTGCTGGCCTCTGGTGCTCGGCTTTAATCTGCTGACATGTGAGGCATCTACTGACAAAGTCGCCAATTTGTCTCTTCATTCCGCTCCAGTAATACTGGCGACGAAGATCATGATACATCTTCGTGCCGCCTGGGTGCACCGCAAAACGAGAGCAATGGAACTCCCTGAGGATCTCCTATCTCAGCTCCGCCGACTGGGGAACCACTACCCTTCCCCTAAACCGAAGACTGTCATCCGAGTGAATGGCCCAGCCCTCGTCACCAGTACCCGCTTGCACTCGGTCCCTGATGGATGATAACTCTGAGTCCTGTCTCTGTGACTCGATCACTCTGCTCAGTAGGGAAGGCGTAGCCACCAAACTCCCTAAAACACCCTGAGTCCGACCCCGATAATGCAGCCCAAATTGGCCCACGGCCTCAAGCATCCGCCACTCCCGGGAAGCCACACTAGCTAAGACACCCCGTGACTTCCGACTAAGTGCGTCAGCCACCACATTTGCCTTACCGGGGTGGTAATGCAAAGTGAAGTCATAGTCTTCTAGGTACTCCATCCACCTACGCTGCCTCATGTTGAGGTCCCGTTGAGTGAAGATGTACTTCAGACTTTTGTGGTCCGAAAACACTTCAAATCGTTCACCATACAAATAGTGGCGCCAAGCCTTTAAGGCAAAGACAACGGCCGCCAACTCCATGTCATGCGTGGGGTAATTCTGCTCGTGATTCTTCAACTGTCGAGAACCATAAGCCACCACTCTCCCGGACTGCATCAAGACACAACCCAGTCCGTCTTTAGAGGCATCGCAATATATCGTGTAGTTTTGTCCCCTTTCTGGGACAATCAAGATAGGAGCTGAAGTGAGTCTCCTCTTTAGTTCTTGGAATGCCTTCTCACACGAATCATTCCACTCGAACTTGACCTCCTTCCGGGTCAATCTAGTCATAGGTGCGGCTAGTCGGGAGAAGTCCTCGATGAACCTCCGGTAATACCCTGCCAATCCCAAGAAACTACGTATCTCGAAGACTGACCTTGGCCTCTCCCAGCTCATAACTGCCTCGACTTTCTCCGGATCAACTGATACCCCCGAAGCCGACACCACGTGTCCCAAAAATTTCACCTCCGTAAGCCAAAATTCACACTTGCTGAACTTGGCGTACAACTGGTGGTCCCTCAAGGTCTGGAGAACAATCCTTAAGTGACCCTCATGCTCCTCCTCTGTCTTGGAGTAGATCAGGATGTCATCAACAAACACTACGACAAACTGATCTAAATAGGGCTGGAACACCCTATGCATGAGATCCATAAATGCCGCCGGGGCATTCGTCAACCCAAATGGCATCACCGTGAACTCGAAATGCCCGTACCGCGTTCTGAACGCCGTCTTAGGGATATCTGACTCCCTAATCCTCAACTGATGGTAGCCCGTGCGGAGATCTATTTTTGAATAGACCCGCGCTCCCCTCAGCTGATCAAACAGATCATCGATCCTCGGCAAAGGGTACCTATTCTTGATGGTGACCCGGTTCAACTGCCGATAGTCTATACACAATCGAAGGGTCTTATCCTTCTTCTTGGCAAACAGCACCGGAGCGCCCCAAGGTGAGGTACTCGGTCTAATAAAGCCCTTGTCCAATAATTCTTGTAATTGAACCTTGAGTTCTTGCAACTCAGCTGGCGCCATCCTATGTGGAGTCATAGAAATGGGTGAAGTACCCGGATGCAACTCAACGCTAAAGTCCAATCCCTATGGGGAGGTAATCCCGGTAACTCGTCCGGAAAAACGTCCTCATATTCACACACCACCCGAGGTAGACCCAATTCTTGTCTCGCCTCGTCCTCCAGGGTAAGGCTCGCAAGCCAACCCATCAATTGCCCATGCCATCGTGAATCATACACGACTTGAGGTAGAGCATCATGCTTTTCCCCCTGAAACTTGAAACAAACACCGTCCGGTGTATAGGCGGTGACCCTCTTCTTGTCACAATCAATAACGACCCGATACGCCGCCAACCAGTCCATCCCAAGGATGACATCGAATTCCGACATGTCCATAACCCTAAGGTCCACGGTGAGTAGAATCCCCGAGATCTCTAGCTCACAACCCCGACATATCTGATTCACACACACCCTAGCTCCTAGGGGTGAATTCACATATAACGGCTCCTCCAAGGTATCAACCTCTAAGCCCAAATCCCTCACACATGATGCAGAAATGAATGAATGTGATGCACCAGAGTCAAATAACACTTTAGTCCATAGGCGAGAAAGTAGAAATGTACCCTGAATGACTGACTGGTCCACTGGCTCAGCCTGAGGTGTAATGGCGTAGACACGCCCCTGGGTCCCCGAAGTCCCGGCTTGCATGCCCTGTCCTCGGCCTCGACCCATGCCTTGGCCCATCTGGCCCGACTGCGGAGTCCCCGCTCGAAAGGTGGTAGGGGCCTGAGTAGCGCCCTGGAACTGATACTGGTTTCCCTGGCCCGTGGTGGGGTAGGGAGGAACAAGGCGTGTCTGCGACTGTCCCACTGATGACTGGGACTGAGGTGTCCCATAGCTCTGGGATCCTTGCCTCTGCGGACAATCCCGCTTCATATGCCCCGGTTGGTGGCAATGGAAACATGTCTTCTGGCCCGCCTGGTAGGTAGTCCTGAAGTTTCTCCCGCCTTGGGAAAGCTGACCTTGGCCTTGGCCTTGATAGCCGCGGCCCTGTCCTTGAGGAGCAGAGGTCCTCTGTTTCTTCCCCGAACTAGAAGAAGAGGATTGGCCCTCCTTCTTCTTATCCTTAGCACCCGCCTCACGGATGCTTCGAGCATCGTCCACCTCCCTCTCAATGGCCATAGCTGTCTCGACCATAGAGTCCAAGTCTTGCAGGCGGAGGCCCACAATCTTTCCCCGGATGGATAGCTTCAACCCATCCTCAAACCTTCTTACCTTGGCCATATCCGTGGCCACGTAATCATCAGCAAATCGGGCTAATTCAGTGAACTTAGCCACATACTCCATCACTGTCATTGACCCTTGCTTCAAATCTAGAAACTCGCGGGCCTTTGCATGTCGAACGGCCGTTGGGAAATATTTACCCATGAAGAGCTCCTTGAACTCTCCCCATGTCATGGCCTCTAAGTTCTTCGAGGCCGTCACCCAATCCCACCACAATTGGGCTTCTCCTTCTAGCTGGAATGTAGCTAGCCTTATCTTAGTAGCGTCTGAGGTGACCTCCATCGCCCCTAAGATCTTGTTGACTTGCCGGAACCAATGGTCGGCCACCATCGGGTCCGCCCCTCCCATGAAGACTGGAGGTTTGTGTGCTTTAAACTGTTGGAGGTTACTCGCGCCTCCATGTCCGGCATTTGCACTAGCTTGTGCAACAGTAGCCGCCATTAGGCCCATGGTTTCCGTAAACGCTCGTTGATCGAAGACCGGTGGTGGTTGGTTATTGTTCCGCCCACCGCCTCGACGTCCTCTTCTTCCACTTGCCATCTACACACAAGTCAAATGGCAATGGCACAACAACTTAGTATCCCTAGATAGGGATCAAAGTTAAAACGCTCAAATCTTTCTCATTGTCTCACTAGTAGAGCGTATGCCTCCAATAGTGGACCCTTTCGCTTTGAACCTTCCCGTTCATTTGCTTTCCCACTCCCAAGATTAAGTTCTCTAACCCTAGTGTGTCCATTTCCATACACATTTTACCATGCATATAATACACATACCACATATCACATAACATGTAGCAATTTAAGCACCTAACATGTAATGTACAATGAATGCAATGGTCTAAACCCATGCCCCATCAAGCCCTAGGTAAATCGCATACCTATGCTCTGATACCAAGCTGTGACGCCCCAAATTTCCGGGGGTCCTTTATTAACCGTTGACCATCCGTCAACCTGCGGAAATACTCGTGATAGTCGTATAACCCGACACCACGTCACTCACATGCTTTTAATCAAATTTACCATCCACAAGGTCAATTATACCTCCATTTATGTCCATTTATGTCATAGAAGCCAAAGAAAACAAAGCCCAAAAGCATGGCTAAGCATTTTGAAAATTTCAAGTTTTTTTTGGAAAAAACCTTCCGGAAGGTCGACATACACCTACCGGAAGGTCACTGAAGGAACTGTTACATGAAAAAGATCAATTTCAAGAACTTCCGGAAGGTCGACATCAGTAGCAAAAACCTTCCGGAAGGTCCATTCCAGTAGCCAAAACCTTCCGGAAGGTTCATTCCAGAAAACAAAACCTTCCGGAAGAACTCGGCAGTCAAAAAGAAACCCAAGGCAAAACCTTCCGGAAGGTCCACTCCAGTAGACAAGTCCTTCCGGTAGGTTTTACTCCAGTAGCTAAAATCTTCCGGAAGGTTCATTCCAGTGGGCAAAACCTTCCGGAAGGTATTAGTTGTGAGCAAGGCAAGCTGGGGTTTTTAGCAAAACCTTCCGGAAGGCCGACACACACCTTCCGGTAGGTTTTCAGACTGTGAGCATAAAAATGGATTTCTTCCCCCTCCAAACCATCCTTAAAGCTACCCCATACACTCCAAACTCATTCAATACATGTTTAATGAGATTTTCCATATAATACCCAACTCATACAATCTCTATTACAATTCATTCCATATTATATATACATCAAAATGGAATTTTGTTAAAGGTTTTACAAAACTTAAACTAAGGCCACAAGCCGGCCCCCTTCATGCTTGATGCTCTCCAAATGAGCCATCCGCCGGAGCAAAACCCACACCTGAAATGTTTTTCCCATAAAGGGTGAGCCACGCTCAATAGGGTATCTCCTAGAGAGGCTACTCCCCAACCTAAATGCATATGAAATGTCACATGCTATCAATCAACAATCCACAACAAGAATATATTCCATGTTGAAACATGTAATGTCATGCTATGAAATGAGGTGAGACTCACTCATGCACATCAACCGAGCCCTTCCCGGCTCCTCTACACATGCAAGTGCCAATGTGTACCAATCCGTCATTTATGTTCCACATCAAATGACATTTCATTCTAGGGTCTTTGTAAGGGGTGGATGTTCATGGACTCACACCAAAGGTCACCCAACCTACACGGAATTCATGGACTTCCACCAACGGTTCCGCGTACACCGACACACTTTATGGGCTCTTATACCAACGGAGTGCGTATCCAATCACCGGGTCTCTCACCCGAGGGATTTTCTAGCCCTTCTTGCTACCCCAACCCTATCAACATATAAACCATTCAACTCGTCTAGGTCATCGACCCATATTACCCGAGCTCACTCGTCATCCACCATGTGTGGTGAAGACAAATAACCATGCACACACACCTCCTAAAATGCGATGTTCCCGTGCATATGAAATGTGGTGCTCCATTGCAACACCAATACAATGTTCGATATGATATGAGTGACATATGAACATTCTCAACACATTTCTCATATTCCATGGCAAAATCATATCAAAAGCATATAATTCCCATAATACAAATTCCAAGCATGTTATCAACATACTAAAATTTCATGGCATATATATAAACACATAACACGCCCACAATTTCATATAACACATGAATTTACATTGGGTTCATTTCACATATCCAATTCATAGAAATCACAATTAGTAACTTCTAAATATTCATCCAAGTTAGGATTTCCTTTACCCATTTCAATACCCAATTCACCCAATTTCACAACAATAGGCAAGAGACACATAGGCTATCATCCTACCCATTCCATAAAAACATTATAGGCTTGGAATAAACCTTAGTAGGAAGAAACCCTACCTCTTGAAGCGTGAGGAACGACCAAGGGAAGTTCCAAGACCCGATTCAAGCCAAAAACCCTCACTTCTCGAAAATCCCGTACCTTAATCTTCGGTAAAACTTGCGCTTTTTGGTATAGCTGCGTAGCCCTCGATGAGTAGAGCGACTTTAATTCTTGGCTTGCGTGGATTCGAGGTCCGTAGCGCCGTAGATCGTAGAGAGAAGGTGAGTTTTTCTCTCTTTTCTCCCTCTTTCTCTCTATCGGCTGAAACCGGCTGAACAATGGGGAAAAATCTAATTTTTCCCCCTATTTATATTTTAGAATACTTGGCCCACAATTCGCCACACGTCCTATTTAATTCCGAGTCCGTTTTAATCCCGAAACGATTAAATTTCGCTCCGGTTCAAGTTCAAATTATTTTTGTTTTAACTTGTGTTTAATATTTCCCCAAACCTGGAAACTTTATAAAAATTTCGTGTACAGGGTCACCCGGGGCCCGTTCGTCTCGTAAAACGCGAAAAATCCGACTATCTCGGAATTCCACGAAATTTGACGTGGTAACTAGATTTCGCGAGACGAATCCAACGGTGAGGTCCGTTTCGTCATCCGAGTTCTAGAAAAATTCAGGTTTACAACCTGTACTGTAGTGGCAATTTACCGTTTTTGCCCTTTTTCACAAAGGTTGAAATTTTCTCGGGTTTTACACACTCTCTCTCTCTCACCCACACACAAACACACACACACAGTTCATCAAGTCCTCAAGTTCCAAGGGTATCTCTTTCTGAATATTTTTTGGGTGGTTAGGGTAATTTACCTTTTGAGATAAATTACTCTAAAACCCCCTAATTTTTTGAACTTTTTTAATACAACTAGTCAATGTCACGTATATGTGTTGTGAAGCTAAAATATCTATTCGACAAAATTTTCTAAACAGTATTTTTTTCTATTTTATCATGCTTAACATAGTATTTGAAATATTATTTGTTGTCAAATTATGTACTTTACATTATTCAAGTTTTACCCCAAACCTGACAGTGAAAAAATAGAGAACCCAACCTTTTAAGATAAATCATATGATAAAAAATGAATTGAGTTAGAAACATAATTCAAGTATCTATTAAAACATCATACACATATGTGACATATGGATTCATCTATATACGCCTTTTTCAAAAATTCTTCTATGCACAAATACATCTTCACGTGCACCTACCATAGATAGATTGGAGTGAGCACATGTTCAAGCAACAGTAAGCATATGTTTGCATTTGCACTTATCATACCATTTTTAGGGAAAACATTACGGATAAAATAAAAAACCTAACAAGAACCACTCTCTTAATAGTGTATTTCACTCGACGAAATTAATGGTAGCACTATTTGGCTGCAATAGTTTAAAAAGGAATGTTAGGACCATCCTGTTATACACACACACACACACACAGATATATATATATATATATATATATATATATATATATATATATATATATATATATATATATATATATATATATATATATATATATACATAAAATACTTGTAGTACTTGAATATTTGGATTGGTGGGAAATTGAAATTTTCACTTCCCTCCAAAACATTTGGAGTTGTGAATTGATGGTATAAATCAATAATCCCACATTGGTTCTTGGGGTTCTTATTGGATTCATCTTCTCCTATAAAGAGAAGATGAATTACATTCTCCAACTCAAGGTCTCAAAGAATCCTCTTTGAGAGGAGGCCTACATAATGAGGACTTAAAAATTATCATTTTGAATATATATATATATGTGTGTGTGTGTGTGTGTGTATAAGTAAATTTTAAGATGATTTATTAAATCAAGAATTTTTTATTAAGAATTGATTGTAGTTCTGCTAAAAATGTTCTTGAACAAGATGTAAAGAACATTGCTTCTAAACATAACTTCATTAAGTGATGCATAGAACACTATATATTGGGTTCAAGTGCAAGAACAAAGTATAAAGAAATTGACTCTTCTTCTTTTCCTTGATTCCAAAGCATCTATATTTTCTAATTTTCTGTATTCGGGTTGAGTGTTTGATTCCAAGAATTCTAAGGAGTGCAGTCTCTGATAATCTTAAAATTAGGCATTGTATCTTGGCGGTAGAATTTTCAAGTGTCCATCTGCATTATAAGTGGAAAAATTATTATCTCGAAGATAGCGAGTGTCGCGCTTTGCCCAATGTCTATCTTCTTCGTGTTCATTATTGTTTTTCTACATCTTGAAATTGTTTACCACATTATTCTCCAACAATTTCGAGATAGTAACATTTCTACAATGAATTCCGTAGTGGTGAAAACTCATGTTCACGAAATGGAAAGGCTTGGAACGTTCAATGGGCTCAATTACAAGAGATGGAGTATGAAGATATATTATCAACTAACTATTTCAAAGGTTGTATATGTGCTTTCTAGTCCATATCCTCAAGGAGAGACATCCAATGGATAAACCTCAAGTGATGCAATTTCTAATGGTGATTTCTCTCCTTGTCTCACTAGTAGGAGGTTTGCCACCCACTGGTAGACCCTTTTACCATGAACCTTCCCGTTCTTTCATTTCCGACCCCCAAGGTTATGTTTTCTAACCCTAGTGTCTCATTTCCATACACATAGAATTATGCATATAATTCACATATCACATAGCACGTAGCATCTAGCATATTTGACATGCAATGCACAATGGATGCAATGGCTTAACCTAATCTACCCTTAAGTCCAAGGTAATCAGGAACCTAAGCTCTAATACCAAGTTGTGATGCCCAAAAATTCGGGGGTCCCTTATCAACCCGTTGATCACCCATCAACCCGCGGAAGTACCTGTGCATGCCGCATAACTCAACACCACGTCATCACACGACCATTCCAAGGTCCAATATCTATTAATTTTCCATAAGTATTACTCCAATTACATCCTTTAAAGAAAAAGGCCCAAAGGCTTGGCAGGTTATTTTAAATTTTTGAAAATTTTGGAAGAGGTGCTGGTACCTCTTGTACTTGGTACCGATACCTTAGCATTTTGCTTGCCAAGTACCAGTACCAGTAAATGTGGTACCTATACCTGGACCCTCGACAGCGAGGTACCGGTACCTGTGAACCTAGGTACCGATACTTGAGCCCACTGCCAGCTAGGTACTGGTACCTCAAGCCTAGGTACCAGTACTTAAGCCCACTGAAATCGTGGTACTAGTACCTAATCAACTTGGTACCGGTACCAGGGCCCAGTTTTCCCCCAAATCTTTCATTTTTTTAATTTCAACTCACCCAATCTCATATCGAGTTCATCCAAACTTATACAACATTCGCCCAAACTTATATAACAACCAATTTTACACAAAATATAGTCCATATGAGTTAATTATATAATCTTTTATACAACATTACAAGCCCAAAACCAATTACACAATTGTTTTACAAAAATATAATTTAAAGCCACAACTCGGCTTTCTTCATCAACAAGGGCCCAAAGTGAGAGCCGTCCACCGGCACTTGTCCCACACTTGAAATGTTGTCCCATAAAGGGTGAGCCATGCTCAATAGGGTATCTCATAAAGAGGCTAGCTCCCAACCCAGATGTATATGAAATGTCCACATGCAAATCAACAATCAATCAAGCATCCATTTAAGAATATACAATTCATAATGGATTGTACAATGCCATGCCATATCATAAGATGACACTCACACACACCATGCAACCCGAGCCCTCCACCGGCTCCCATAACACATGCAATGTCATGCGTATACATCTGGGCATTCCAAGTCCCCGCCATTGATGTTACACATCCAATGACCATTTATAAATCCCGGGTCTTTTCTTGGGGTGAGTATTTATGGACTTCTACCAACGGACATCAATGGACTTCCACCAACGGCTCCGTGTATGCCGACACACTTTATGGACTTAATACCAATGGAGTGCGTATCCAAATCACCGGGTCTTGCATCCGAGGGATAATCTAAGCGTTCTTGCTAACCCCGACATCAATCCCAAGCATGTTATAACATATTCAACATAGGTATTTTATTAAACACCTTCAAGGCATAATTATAAACACATAGCATGCATCTTTCACCACATATCTCAAGAAATCACAAACTAGTAATTTTAACAAACTCAATTCATGCAAGAATTGATTTTAACCATTCTTACACCCATTTTTCACATTTCAACTACAATAGGTATGTGTCAAACATGAGATTACATCTCTAACACCCTACCCATTTCATATTTCAACTCTAAGTTGGAAATAAACCTAGTTAGGAAATGAACCCTACCTCTTGAAGCGTAATACACGTTGTAAAGGCTTCAAAATACCCCAAATCAAGCTTTAAGCCTTACTTTCCAAAAATATCAAACTTGAAACTTCGGAGAAATCAGTGATTTTTGGTACGTAGACGTAGCTCTCGTCGCGTAGAACAACTCTTGTTCTTAGCCCGAAGAGATTAGACGAACAGTTGGCCCTAAATCGAAAAGAGAAGGTGGAGATGGGGGAGAGTTTCTCTCTCTCTCTCTCTCTCTATCCAAAAATCAGATTTTTCTCCCCTATTTATACTCCTTGGATACTTAGCCTACAACGCGCCACACGTCCCATCTTTTTTCTGATCCGATTCTATTCCGAATCAATTAATTCTTGTTCTGTGTTAAGTTCAACATATTTTATTTGAACTAACTTTAAATTATTTTTCGTGTTTCGCAATTAAAACACGATCGCATTTATTTTAGTCACTCGGCGCCTGATCGCATTGTTAACCGCAAAAAAAATTGACTTTCTCGAAATTCGATGAAAATTGACTGGATAATTAGATTTCATGAGACGAATTCAACGGTGATGTCATTTTGATCATTTGAGTTCTAGAAAAATTTGAGTTTTCACCCCGTACCGTAATGCCTAATTACCATTTTACCCTTTCTTATAAAATTTCAAATTTTTCCCGGGTTTTACAGTCTTCCCCCTTTAAGAAATTTCATCCCCGAAATTTACATACACATGCACATTCAACCACATGCATATGCAACAAGTCATATATTACTTTATGACTATAAAAATGTACCTCCATCCTCGAATAAGAACGGATAACTGACACATACTGTGTCCTCACGCTCTCATGTCGCCTCCTCCACAGCACGGTGCTGCCATATCACCTTCACCAGTCTCACGGTCTTGTCTAGCAAAACCTACTATCGGTTATCCACGATAAGCACCGGTCCCTCCACCAAGCTACCATCTGCATCAACAACCAACGCACCCTAATCCACCACATGCGTAGGATCTGGAGTGTACTTTCGGAGCATGGAGACATGAAATACCGCATGAACACCAGATAGATTTGGCGGTAAATTCAACCGATAAGCGACTGCGCCAACCCTCTTGAGTACTTCGAAGGACCCAATATACCTCAGCGACAGTTTTCCTCGCTTCCCGAACTTGACCATTCCCCTCTTAGGCATCACCTTCAAGAAGACATGATCTCCAACCTCAAACTCTAGAGGCCTCCGCTGCCTGTCGGCGTAGCTCTTCTATTGGCTCTGAGCTGTAAGAAGACGTTTCCATATCAAGCCCACCTTATCCGAGGTGTCTCTGACCAAATTCGAGCCCGTAGAGGGTCTCTATCCAACCTCCGTCCAACAAATCAGAGAACGACACAGCCTCCCATAAAGTGCCTTATAGGGTGTCATCTGTATGCTCACTTGATAACTATTGTTGTAGGTGAACTCCACTAAGGGTAAATGCTCCTCCTAGCTACCCTTGAGATCAAGGACACATGTCCGTAGCATGTCCTCTAAAGTTTGGATGGTCCTCTCCGAATGACCGTCCGTCTGGGGATGAAAAGCTATGATCATCATCAATTGTGTCCCCATAGCCTGCTAGAAACTCTCCCAAAAGTGGGCTATGAACCTGAGATCCTGATCCAATACAATAGATACGGGTACCCCATGCAACCCGACTATCTCCCGTATATACAATCGACAGGATTCCTGCAATGCGAAGGTCATCTGTACCGCCAAAAAGTGTGTCGACTTTGTAAGTCGGTCCACAATCACCCACACTGCATCATTCCTATACGATATCTGTGGCAAATGGGTCACAAAATCCATAGTAACGTGCTTCCATTTCCACTTAGCCACCTCCAAAGGTTGGAGAAACCCTGTTGGTCTCTGGTGCTCAGCCTTGACTTGATGACATGTGAGATATCTACTAACAAAGTCTCAGATGTGTTTCTTCATCCCACTCCAGTAATACTAGCGGTGAAGATCATGGTAATCTTTGTACCACCTGGATGCACAGCAAAACGGGAACAATGAAACTCCCTAAGGATCTCTTCTCACAGATCCGTAGACTGGGGAACCATAAATCTTCCCCTGAACTAAATACTACCATCTACGTGAATGGCACAACCCTCATCACTTGCACCTGACTGTACTTAGTCCCTAATGGATAATATCTCTGTGTCCTGCCCTTAGGGCTCGATCACCTTGCTCAGTAGGAAATGCGTAGCCACTAAACTCCCCAAAGTGCCTTGAGTCTGACCCCTATAGTGTAGCCCAAACTGTCCCACAGTCTCGAGCATCAACTATTCCCGAGAAGCTATACTAGCCAAGACTCCCCGTGACTTCCGGCTGAGTGCATTGGCCACCACATTTGCCTTATCGGGATGGTAATGCAAAGTGAAACCATAGTCCTCCAAGTACTCCATCCACCTATGTTGCCTCATGTTGAGGTCCTACTGAGTGAAGATGTACTTCAGAATCTTGTGATCCAAAAATACCTCGAATTGTTCCTTATACAAATAGTGGCACCATGCCTTCAAGGCAAAGACAAAAGTTGCCAACTCCATGTCGTGAGTGGGGTAATTCTGCTCATGACTCTTCAATTGTCGAGAACCATAAGCTACCACTCTCTCGGGCTGCGTCAAGACACATCTCAGTCCGTCCTTTGAGGCATCATAGTATATTATGTACCTTTGTCCCCTCTCCGGGACAATCAAAATAGGAGCTGAAGTAAGCCTTTTCTTTACCTCCTAGAATACCCTCTCACACGAGTCAGTTCCCTGAAACTTGACCTCTTTCCTGGTCAACCTCGTCATAGGTGTAGCTAGTTGGGAGAAGTCCTCAATAAACCTCCGATAATGCCTTACCAATCCCAATAAACTATGTATCTAGAAGACTGACTTTGACCTCTCCCAACTTATGACCGCCTCAACCTTCTCCGGATCTGCTGACACACCTGAAGTCGACACCACGTGCCCCAAAAATTTTGCCTATGTCAGCCAAAATTCATACTTGCTAAACTTAGCATATAATTGGTGGTCTCTCAAGATCTGAAAAATAATCCTCTAGTGACCTTCATGTTCCTCCTCAGACTTGGAGTAGATCAGGATGTCATCAACAAAAACTACGACAAACTAATCTAAGTAGGGCTGGAACACTCTATGCATGAGATCCATGAATGTCGTTGGGGCATTCGTCAACCCAAATGACATAATAATAAACTCAAAATTTCCATACCACGTCCTGAACGCCGTCTTAGGGATATCTGCCTCCCTAATCCTCAACTGATAGTATCTCGTACGTAGATCTATTTTGGAGTAGACCCGTGCTCCTCTCAGCTGATAAAAAAGGTCATCGATACGTTGCAATAGGTACCTATTCTTGATGGTGACCCGATTCAACTGCCGGTAATCTATACATAGCTGAAAGATCTTGTCCTTCTTGACAAACAATACCGGAGCGCCCCAATGTGAGGTACTCTGTCTAATGAAATCTTTGTCCAACAATTCTTGCAACTGGACTTTGAGTTCTTGTAACTCTGCAGGTACCATTCTATGCGGCGTCATAGAAATAAGAGATGCACCGGGTTGTAACTCAATGGTAAAGTCTACATCCCGATGTGGAGGTAATCCCGATAACTCGTCCGAAAAAATATCTGCATACTCATAAACTATCCGAGATAGATTCAACTCCTGTCTCGCCTCGTCCTCAAGTGTAAGGCTTTCAAGCCAACCCATCAACTATCCGTGTCAACAAGAATCATATATGACTTGGGGTAAAGCATCTTATTTTTCACCCTGAAACTTGAAACAAACACCCTCTGGCGTATAAGCAGTGACCCTCTTCTGATCACAATCGATGACAACTCGGTGAGCCGCCAACCAATCTATCCCGAGGATGACATCAAACTTCGACATGTCCATGACCCTAAGGTTCACAATGAGTAGAATTCCCGAGATCTCTAGCTCACATCCCAGACATATCTGATCAATGCAAACCCTAGCTTCTAGGGGAGATCTCACATGCAATGGCTTGTCTAAGGTCTCAACCTCTTAGCCCAAGTCTTTTACACATGATGCATCTATGAATGAATGTGATACACCAGAATCAAATAATACCCTTGTCCATAAGCGAGAGAGTAAAAATGTACCCTAAATAATCGACTGATCTACCGGCTCAGTCTGAGGTATGATGACGTAGACTTGCCCATGGATCTCTGAAGTCTCGACCTGTTAGCCTTCTCCTCGGTCTCGGCCCAAACCCTGGCCCATAAGGCCTGATTGCGGAGTCCCTGCACGTGAAGCAGTAGGGGCCTGTGCAGCGCCCTGAAACTGAAACTGGCTTCCTTGGCCCATGGTGGGATAGGGAGGAATCAAATAGGTATGTGGATGCCCCACTGATGACTGGGACTAAGATGCCCCGTAGCTCTAGGATCCCTGCCTCTGAGGACAATCCAGCTTCATGTGACCCGGTTGGTGGCATATGAAATAAGTCATCTCGCCCGTCTGGTAGGTGGCCCTGAAATTTCTCCCGCCTTGGGAGGATTGACCTTGGCCTTGGCCTTGATAGCCGCGGCCTTGTCCTTGATACCCTTGTGGAGTAGAAGTCTTTTGCTTCTTCCACGAAGTAGAAGAAGAGGATTGACCCTCCTTCTTCTTGTCCTTAGCACTCGCCTCCCGGATGCCCCTTGCGTCTTCCACTTCCCTCTCAATAGCCATAGTCGTCTTGACCATTGAGTCCAAGTCTTGTAGGCGGTGGCCCACAATCTTTTTCCGGATGGACAACTTCAAGTCATCCTCGAACCTCCTCACTTTGGCCATAGCTGTGGCCACATAATCATCGGCGAAATGGGCTAACTCAGTAAACTTAGCCACGTATTCCATCACCGACATAGTCCCATGCTTTAAATCCAAGAATTCTCGAGCTTTCGCTTGCCAAACAGCCAACAGGAAGTACTTGCCCATAAAGAGCTCACGGGTACTCTCCCCTTGTCATTGCCTCTATGTTCTTTGAGGCCTTTGCTCATTCCCACCATAGATGGGCCTCTCCCTCAAGCTGGAAAGCAGTTAACCTTATCTTAGTGGCATTGGATGTGATCTCCATAGCATCCGAGATCTTATCAACTTGTTGGAACAAATGGCCGGCCACCATCGGATCCGCCCCTCCCATAAAAGTCGGTGACTTAAGTGCCTTGAACTTTTGGAGGTTATTCGAGCATCCTTGGCCCACATTGGCACTGGCTTGCAAAAGGGTGGCAGCCATCGTGCCCATAGCCTCCATGAAGGCTTGTTGTTCAAAGGCCGGTGGTGGTTGATTGTTATTCCATCCACCCCCTTGACCATCTACACATGTCAGATAACAATAGAGTACTAACTTAGTATCCCAAAGTTAGGGATCAAAGCCTAAACATTGAGATTGCTCTCCTTGTCTCACTAGTAGGAGGTTTACCACCCACTAGTAGACCCCTTTACCATGAACCTTCACGTTCTTTCATTTCCGACCCCCAAGGTTATATTTTCTAACCCTAGTGTCTCATTTCCATACACATAGAATTATGCATATAATTCACATATGACATAGCACGTAGCATCTAACACATTTAACATGCAATGCACAATGGATGCAATGGCTTAATCCAATCTACCCTTAAGTCCAAGGTAATCGGGGACCTAAGCTTTGATACCAAGTTGTGACGCCCCAAAATTCGGAGGTCACTTACTAACTCGTTGATCACCTATCAACCCGCGGAAGTACCCATGCATGCCGCATAACTCGACACCACGTCATCACACGACCATTCCAAGGTCCAATATCCATCAATTTGCCATCAATATTACTCCAATAATGTAACGCCACAAAATCCCCCTTGAGCAGCATTACTATCTAAAATCATTCACATCATGAGAGCAACTAATAATTTCCATAAGTAAAGAAAATTTCATTCATCATCCAAAAGAATATGCCAAACCATGGCCATTACATCCAAAAGAATATGTCAAACTATGGCAATTACGCCCAAAAGAATATGCCAAACTATTATCTCGCAGCGGAATAAGAAAAATATTTACATGAACATTATCTCAAAATGAATCTCCTAGTCTAGAACATAACAAGAACAATTCTAGACATCCCCCTTCGGATCCAAATGCCCATCCACTTGAGCTTCCCAAAGTACCTGCTCGTCCACTCCGAGCTCTTCCTCTAAACAAAAATCTGAAAAGAATGTTGTTTGTAGGGGGTGAGCACTAAGCTCTGTAGGAAAATCCTCCCAAACTCGAACAGGTTTTGAAAACATATAAAACAGGTCGGTCTCATTTCACAAATATCATATATAACTTTTGACATAAAACAGTGACGTTTCAACAGATCTCCAGTTTACGCAACAACAATAAATTAAATGAAGAAGTAAAACCAATTTCCAACAATAAGCCATTTCCAACCATAAACCATGTCCAACAAGTTCTTGTAATAAACCATTTCCACAACAACACACAATAACCCACAATTTGTATCATCACCCACAATGTATCTCTAACCACAACTTGTATCTCAGGTATGATGTATGACATCGCATAAATAAACACATTGAGAATATCCTGGCCCACACACACACACCCAATCCTCGCAAGGATATACAACTTTAGGAAAGGCGTATACCGACGCATCGGTAGGGACGATCCAACCCAGGAATAGTATACTAACCCTCAGCATCGATACCACGTGAGCGAATAGTAGTTTGGTCCTCGCAAGGCACCAACCTCACTACGAGTGATAAGGAACCTTCAAACCCACACGGAGTAAGAAACGCATCTAACCCACTCTACGATACTCAGTCAACGGCCACCCATGGTCATCCAAACATCCACAAGAGATACAATACAAACCCATTTCCTCAAATCACAAGCAAATCAAAAAATCCCCAAATTTCACATGTATTATTCCAATAGAACAATTTAAGAAAAAGTGCAAGAGATCATAAAAAATATCATTTTATTGTTCAATACAAAGCACTAGAGTTTTTAAATCAAGAACAAAGGATTATTGAGAGAAAAACCCATTTTTCCTTGAAAACTAGGGTTTTCAAGACAAGAAGAAGAGATTTCATGACTATCCAACCATAGTTTCCTTCAAAACATGGTAATATTTGCAAGAGTATCAAGAAATAATGATTTCCTAGTATATATATAGGATTAAGAGTCAAACCATACATATATATAAACCCTAACCTCAATGAACAAGAATGGGAAGAAACCCCTACCTTGCTTCCTTAGCTTTTGTGTGAGAACTAGAAGAATTTATCTTTTCCAACTTGAATCAACACTTTAATCTCTTGTTTTTCCCTTTCTTTCTTCCTCTCTAAGCCTCTCTAGGGTTAGAAATGTTGAAATGGGGCTAATGGAGGTGTCCTTAAGTATTTATAGTGGAAGAAATGGTCTCATGTGCGCGATTCTGAAACCCAGATTCGTAATTCACGTTCGAACGTCATTTGTCGTTCGAACGTCAGTGGTGTAATTTACTGCTTCACGTTCGAACGTCACTTTGGAGTTCGAATGTTGGTTGCTCCCAGTACTTCTGCATTTCCATTAGAGCTCTGCAGACACCAAAGTACTGGGACTCACTGTCGTTCGAACGTCTATTCACGTTCGAACGTCCTCCCAGTTTTTACTGAAACTTCCAGTGAAGTTTTGACCTATTTAGAGGTCGATTTGGAAAATTTTCGTGAAATAATATTTTGTAGCCCTGGAAGTCTAGTATCTACTATAAAAATTTCAAATCAAATGGACATCAAAATAAAAAGTTATGATCCAAACACTAGGGATGTATCAAAAATCCTTCCTACTCAATTCTCTCTAAAGTGTGCTTTCACTCCGGAATACTTCCAAACTTCTACAACATACCCTATTACCTCAACTAACATTTTTATTTCTACTCCTACAATCTACGTAGTTCATGCATACATCGTTACATATATTAGCATTTCAAAATATAATTATATTACTATATAAAGATACAAATGTGGGGGTTTACAAATTACATCCTTCAAACAAAAAGGCTCAAGGCCCGAAGGCTTGGCAAGGTTATTTTAAAATTTTTGAAAATTTTGGAAGAGGTACTGGTACCTCGTGTACTTGGTACTGGTACCTTAGCATTCTATTTGCCAAGTACCGGTACTAGTAAACGTGGTACTGGTACCTGGGCCCTCGACAGTGAGGTATCGGTACCTGAGCCCTTGACAGCGAGGTACCGGTACCTGTGAACCTACGTACCGGTACCTGAGCCCACTAGAATCGTGGTACCGATATCTAATCAACTTGGTACCGGTACCAGGGCCCAATTTTCCCCCAAATCATTCATTGTTCAATTTCAACTCACTCAATCTCATACCAAGTTCATCCAAACTTATACAACATTCACTCAAACTCATATAACAACTAATTTTACGCAAAATATAGTCCATATGAGTTCATTATATAATCTTTTAGACAACATTACAAGCCCAAAACCAATTACACAATTATTTTACAAAAATGTAATTTAAACCCACAACTCGGCTTTCTTCATCAACAAGGTCCCAAGTGAGAGCCGTCCACTGGCGTTTGTCCCACACTTGAAATGTTGTCCCATAAAGGGTGAGCCACGCTCAATAGAGTATCTCTTAAAGAGGCTACCTCCCAACCTAGATGTATATGAAATGTCCACATGCAAATCAACAATCAATCAAGCATCCATTTAAGAATATGCAATTCATAATGGATTGTACAATGTCATGCTATGTCATGAGATGACATTCACACACGCCATGCAACTCGAGCCCTCCACTGGCTCCCATAACACATGCAATGTCATGCGTATGCATCCGGACATTCCAAGCCACTGCCATTGATTTTACACATACAATGACCATTTATAAATCTTGGGTTTTTCTTGGGGTGGGTATTTATAGACTTCCACCAACGAGCACCCAACCGACACGACATCTATGGACTTCCACCAACGGCTCCGCATACGGCGACACATTTTATAGACTAAATACCAATGCAGTGCGTATCCAAATCATCAGGTCCTTCACCCGAAGGATAATCTAGCCCTTCTTGTTAACCCCAACCCTTATTTTAAATGCGACTCAGTCTAACCTAGGTCCAACCTTTCTGAGCCCACGTATCATTCCACCAAGGATGGTGTTTGATAAAAAATATGCACACACCCACACTCATGTCACATGCCCACAAATGTGATACTTCCCATGTATATGCAAATGCAATGTACAATTGTGATTCATATCTGTAAAACTAGGGTAAATTTGAACATTTTACGAAAAGGGGCAAAACGATAATTTATCACTATGGTACGGGTTGCAAACCTGAATTTTTCTAGAACTCGAATGACGAAACAAACCTCACCGTTGAATTCGTCTCGCGAAATCTAGTTATCCTGTCAAATTTTGTCGAATTCCGAGATAGTCAAATTTTACGCGTTTTACGAGACAGTCGGGTCTCAGGTGACCCAAAAAAAAATAAAAATTTAAATAAAATTTGAAAAATAATTTAAAGCAAGTTGAAATAAAAATATTTTGAACTTGAACCAGGGCGAAATTTAATCGTTTCGGGGCGAAAACGAACCCGGGAAAAGAGGGCCGTGTGGCGCATTGTGAACCAAGTGTTTAGAGACTATAAAAAGGGGAAGAAAATCAGATTTCTTCCCCTATTCTTTGCTGGGTTCACGTTGGAGAAGGAAGAGAAGGAAAAAGAGAGAAAAGTCTAACTTCTCTCTACGATCTACGTCTCCTCGTCGCTCAAATCAACTCGAGTCAAGTATTAAAGTCATTCCTCTCGGCGAGGGCTACGTGGCTATACCAAAAAGCGCGGGTTTTAACGAAGTCCAAGAAACGGGATTTGGGGAAACTGAAGATTCTAGCTTGAATCGGGTTCTTGAAGCTTCTCAACGTCGTTTTACACTTCAAGAGGTAGGGTTTCATCCTAATTAGGTTATTTTCAACCTAGGATGACTATATGGAATGGGTAGGGTGTTAGATGTTTGTAACCCTTGCCTATTGTTGTAGAAATTGAGGAAATGAGTATTGATATTAGGTAGAATAAATTCTATCTTGAATTGGTGTGTGGAAATTGCTAGTTGGTAATTTCTTAGAAAAATGGTATTATGTGGGCATGCTATGTGTTTATATTGTTCCTTGTGAATTAAGTGTGTTATTGGCATAGATTATGTGCTAACATGCTTGGGATTTGTTGTTGGGTACAATGTTAATATATGTTTTATGATATGTTAGCATTATGATGAATTGTATAAATTATATGCTTTGGATATAATTGGTCATGAAATAGTGGAAATTGCTCATTTGACATTCATTGCATATTGGACATGATTTTGGCATCACATTCATGGGCATTGGGCATGAGTGTGGGTGTGGGTGTTCATTGTTTAATCAAACACCATACTTGGTGGATGATGGGTGGGCTCGGGAAAGTTGGATCGAAGGTCCGACTGAGTCGCACAGTTGAATGAAAAATTTGTGTCGGGTATAGCAAGAAGGGCTAGACTCTTCCTCGGGTGCAAGACCCGGCTACTGGTTTATACACTTCCGACGGTGCAAGTCCAAAAGTCCGCTACCCAACAAAGACACATGATTTTGTTTTTAATAAATAGTCATTTGATGTGAAACATCAATGACGGGGGCTTAGAAAGCCCGGTTTTCATACATGGAAATTGCATGTGTTATGGGAGCTGACAAAGGCTCGGATTAATGTACATGAGTGGGTCTTATCTCATTTCATGGCATGACATGGTATTCTTATCATTGGATGCATGTTCTTGATTAGAATGTTTGTTGTTTGATAAATGTTGCATGTGAACATTTCATATGCGCTTAGGTTGGGGAGTAGCCTCTTTAGAAGATACCCTATTGAGCGTGGCTCACCATTCGTGGAAAAATATTTTAGGTGCGGGGTTCACACTGGCGAACGGCTCCCAATTCGAGCCTCAAGGGTGAAGAAGGTCGACTTGTGGCTTTTATGACTCATTTCGTATAACTTTTATGAAAATTTCATTTTGGCACGTAAATATATGGAATTACTTGTAATAGAACTTGTTGTATCATGTTTCATGTGAAAAACTTCATTAAACATGTATTGAATGGTTGTGGGATGGATTTGATGGGATTGGAAATTAAAAACAGGTGAAACAGGCAATTCTGGGCAAAACCTACTAGTAGAACATTAATCTACCGGTAGAACATTTTCCAGTAGGCAAACCTACCGGTAGAACATTCACCTACTGGTAGAACTTTTTTCAGTAGACAAAACCTACCGATAGAACATTAACCTACCGGTAGAACCTTTTCCAGTAGGCAAAACCTACCGGTAGAACCTTTTCAGCAGGCAAAACCTATCGGTAGAACATTAACCTACCGATAGATTTTCCAAATATCTGAAATTTTAAAAATGTTTTGCCATGCTTTTGGGCTATGTGTCCTTTTATACAAATGATGCAAATGAATAATAATGGAGTATAAAGAATGGTATATTGGACCTTGGATGGGTCATGTGGTTTAAATGTACACAAGTTATGCGTTTGGGAGTTCCCGATACAAGGGAGACTTTGTCCAAACTTTTTATTGTTGTGCCGTGGTGTCGGGTTATGCGGCATTCACGGGTATTTCCGCGGGTTGATGGGTGATCAACGAATTGACAAAGGACCCCCGGTTTTAAGGGCGTCACAGCTTAGTATCGTCGCGTAGAAAAACTCTTGTTCTTGGCCCGAAGCGATTCGACAAACGGTTGACCGTAGATCGCAAAGAGAAGTTGGAGATGGGGGAGAGTTTCTCTCTCTTATTTCTCCCTCTCTCTCTCTCTATCAAAAATCAGCTGGATAATGGGGAGATAAATCTGATTTTTCTCCCCTATTTATACTCCTTGGATACTTGGCCTACAACGCACGACACGGCCCGTCTTTTTCTGATTCAATTATGTTCCAAATCAATTAAATCTCGTTCCGTGTTAAGTTCAACAGATTTTATTTGAACTAACTTTAAATAATTTTTCATGTTTTGCAATTAAAATCGATCTCGTTTATTTTAGTCACGCGACGCTCGATCGTATTGTAAACTGCAAAAAAAATCGACTGTTTTGGAATTCTACGAAAATTGATTGGGTGACTAGATTTCATGAAACGAATCCAATTGTGAGGTCCGTTTCGTCATCCGAGTTCTAGAAAAATTGGGTTTTCAACCCATACCGTAATACTAATTACCATTTTACCCTTTCTTATAAAATTTCAAATTTTTCCCAGGTTTTACAGTTGATTTGGGTGCAACCTGTCATGTGACTCCTCACAAGAGTATCTGCAAGACTTGTGAGGCTATTAATGGTGAGAAGGCCATGTGCATGGGGAACTCCTCTACAAGTGCCATTATGGGAAAGGGAACCGTGTGACTTCATCTTACTTACGGGAAAGTGCTTACTGTCAATGATGTTCATCACATTATGGGGTTGAGGAAAAGATCATTTGTTGGGAAAGGCTATGACAAAGAGAATATGTATTTGTTTAGTTTAAATAAAGAAGTTGTTATTTCTACTTATATCACTTATTCACATGATAATGATGTTTGGCATTATAGATTAGGACCCATTGGTAGTAATACTATGAATCACATGATTTCACTTAATTTTGTGCCTACCAATAGTCGTATTCTAACTACTCAAAATTGTGAATGTTGTGCTCAAGCAAAGATTGTTAAGCATTATTTTAAATTTGTCACTAGATCTACTAAGTTGTTAGAATTAATTCATACCAATATATATGCTAATAAAGCTCATTTGACTAGAGGTGGAAAATGATATTTTATAAATTTTATTGATGACTATTCTAAGTATACTTATGTGTATTTTATTAGAACAAAAGATGAGGCTTTTGAGAAGTTTAAAATATTCAAAGAAAAAGTTGAAAAAAGTCTTGGTAAAAATATTCAAAGGATTAGATCCAATAGGGGTGTGAATATCGTCTTAATGAGTATATTAAATTCTATGAAATGCATGGAATAATTAGAGAAGAATCAGCCCCTAATTCTCCCCCTCAAAATGGTGTGGTCGAACGGAAAAATAGGACTTTATTAGAAATGGTTAGTGTTATGCTAATACAATATAATTTGTCTACTAGTTTTTGGGGTGATATAACTAATAGAATTGTGCACAAGCGTCAAGATAAAACTTCTTATAAGTTATGGAAAAATCGAAAGGCTTACGTTAATTATTTTAAGGTTTGGGGTTGTGTAGCCTATGTGTTAGATGCATCACAAAAGAGACCTAAGTTAGGAAGTAAAGCCACTAAATCTATATTTATTGGTTATACTATGCATAGTAAAGCATCTAGATTTTTAAAATTAAGTACTAATAGTGCCTTTGAAGCTACCCATGCTATTTATTTTGAACACTTGACAATTAAAGATGCGAATAGGGATGAATTAGAAAAGGACTTAATGAATGAGTTTGACGATACTCAAATTGATACTTCTCAAAATAATGAAGAGAATTCACATGATATAGTTAGTGAGGATAACAATAATAAAGATATATTAGATTAACCTAGTGAATTGAGGAGTAAAAGACAGAGGATTGAAAAAGATTTAGGACCCGGTATGTTTACATATTGTAGGACCCAGTATGTTTACATATTGTATAGAAGAAGATCCTAAAACTTTTAGTAAAGCCATGTCCTTACTCGATGCCGATTTACGGAAGAAGGCTATGGATGATGAAATTAAATCTGTTCATGATAATAACACTTGGACATTAACTAATCTTCCTTTTAATACTAAAACTATAGGATGTAAGTGGGGTTTAAGAAAGAAACTTAAAACTGATGGAAGTATAGATAAGTATAAAACAAGATTAATTACTAAAGGGTTTAGTCAAAAAGAAAGTATAGATTATTTTGAGACCTTCTCACCAATGACTAAAATAAATTCTATAAGAATAATGTTTGCAATTGCTTTTGTCTATAATCTAGAAGTACATCAAATGAATGTTAAAATTGCTTTTCCAAATGGTACTTTAGAAGAAGAGATTTACATAAATCAAGCCGAAGGTTATGTAGTTAAGGGTAAAGAAGGCAAGGTACGTAAATTACATAAATCCTTATATGGTCTTCAACAAGCACCGAGACAATGGTATGTAAAGTTTAAGAAAGAAATTAATAATTTTGGGTTTAAACTCTATAAAGTAGAAAGTTGTGTATTTTATAAGACTACTAATGATTACAAAGTTTTGATGACTTTATATGTTGATGATTTATTGATATTTTGTTCTAACATACATTGTGTAAATGAAACTAAGAAGTTTTTAGCACAAATGTTTGGCATTAAAGACTTAGAACCTGTGGATACCATTTTAGGGATTAAGGTAATAAAGAATAATGGAGGCTTTACCTTTGTTGGAATATGTGGCTAAAATCTCTCAATATTAATTAAGCCACTGTTGGTGGTCAAATCTAGAATATATAAAACCTCAATCCATTGGTTAAATATTGCATTTCATGACATATATCATAGATGCATTTTTTGTGAAATTATTATTATTAAATATTATTTTATAATGGTGAATGCATATATATATATATTACATTGATATAATCGGATATAATTGGATGTTTGGGTTGGATTTTTTCTAGTCAGAATGGGTGATATGGCTAGAGGGACCCATCAAGTAGTGAAAGACTAGTCAATCCTACTTCGAGAATTTTTAGCCTTCTTTGACTGTAGAGATTTGAGAAAATATTGGTGAAGTTGAGAAAATATTGGTGGAGTTGAGGATATTATGCTGAGTGGTAATGGATAGTAGAACGGCTAGCTGATATATCCTCCACTATAAATAAGGTTTTCTGGATACATAGAGAATATACCAGAAAACACATAGTTGAGAGAAAACTCATTGATGAGAAATCTCAACTCTACTGCTTTCATATCAAAGAGACTTTTTAACTCTCAAAGGCTAGCTCCCAATTCATCAAAGTTATCAAATCCTATTTGGCAAATTCCTTCATTGGTATCAGAGCACCATGTGGTCACGATCAAATCTGATAAGAATCTCTGATTCTTTTATTTTATTCTTTTTTTCTCTCCCACCTTTCACCATCACGTTCTACGAATCAATAAATTCAATTTAAACAAAGGGATTAGTTCATCCTCCATTCTGCTATTTTACTTTTACTCCTTGCAAGTTCTTCGAAGTTCAAAGACAAAGCCAAATTTTTTTTCTTTCTTGCTGTTGGTGGTGTTTTCAACATTGTTGCGAGACATTGTTGCTGCGGGACTGAGATATTAAAAAAAGATCGTGACTATGAGAGATTTGATCGATTGGTGATTTTTCACAAAGTTACTGTTGGCAAAACATTCCAGTGAAAATCAAATTCAGTTCGTAGTTGTTTCAAATTCGAAGAGCTGGTGTCACAGTCTACTCGAAACACTCTCGGAACCACACTTCGATAACAAAATTAAATTGGGTCAGTTCTAACCAATTTTATCTAGTATTTTATTTTTCTATATTTTATCAATATGGGGTCAAAGGCTGCTAGTGTAGAACTTAGCATAACTGAGAGACTTAATTGTACAAATTATTCAACTTAGAAACGTAGAATTCGTCACATATTATTTCAAGATAAAGTTGAATATGTCATTGACAAACCATATTCAAAAGAACCACCCCTTAGGGTCGGAGAGGCTGCTAGAAACATCTACAAAAGATTTGTAGAGAACGAAAAATTTGGTTAGGTCAATCTTGCTCACTTTCATGGAACCCAATTTAGAGGTTATTTTTAAGAAACATGAAACTGTTAAGTCTATGTTTGATGCTATAACACAATCATTTGGTACTGCCTCTAACACATATATTCAACTCTTGATTGAAAAATATAATGACACTTTTATGAAAGAGGATAAGTCAATTGTTGAACATGTCAATAAACTTGTGGTAATAGCTAAAGAGTTGGCATCCCTATGAAACGCAATTCCTGATATAAACTAGCCTTCCTAATTCATGGGAGTCCGTTGTGATTTATTTGAATATGTCTAGCGAAGATTAAACAATGACAAAGTTACCTATGTGGCTAGACATTGAGGCCGAGAGAAGGGCTAAAAAGAAAACTAGTAATATGTCAAACCTAGTTTCTAGTGCTCCATATTCCCAATTTGTCACAGGTGCTCCATCCAATAATGTGTCAATTACTTCGTCTTTTCTTAAGCAGGACAAGACAAGCACTTTAAAAGAAACAATAGGAAATATAACAAGTTTAAAAGATATAATAATTTTAAGGGAAAACAAATGGGTACTTGTTATAACTGTGGGTAGCCTAGTCATTACAAAAGAAACTGTACTCAAAAGAATAATAGTTAAAATTTGAAAGGATCGAGAGACATTGTGTGTGTGGTTTTTGAGTCGATTCTTGCGGACTACGACTCTCTTGCTTGGTGGGTTGATTATGCCTCTTCTCAGCATGTGGCTAAGACTAGAGATAATTTTGTGAAAATGAAAGAGGTGAAAACCGGCGACCACAAGTTATACATGAGAAATAATACTTACTGTGATGTACTCGGAATTGGCACTGTGAGAATTTCGTTGTCTGGGCAAAAAAACCTCCTATTGACTGATGTATTTTATGCACCCAATATGCAGCGTAATCTCTTGTTTGTGCCTCGTTTAGATGATAAAGGTTTTGAAGTCCATTTTCGGTCTTCTAAGGTTTCTATTGGTAAACATGGTCGTATTCTTGCATGGGGGACTAAAGTTGATAGTCTTTACTGTTTGAATGTTGCTAGTGACAATAATAAAATTGGTTCTTCTTCTTCTTCTTATATCGATGTCTCTTTTGATGTTAATGTTGATTCTATTTTATTGCATATGAGATTAGGTCATATTAATTATAATACAATGAAAAAGATGGCTAACATTGAATTCATTCCAAATTTAGATCTTGACTTGAAACCATGTGAATCTTTTATAAGTGGAAAAATGACTAGAAAGTCATCTGAAAAATTAGAAAGAGCTAAAGATTTGCTAGAATTAATACATTTAGATATTTGTGATCCTCTAAATGTTAAAACCCATCGTGGTATGAAATATTTTATTACTTTCACAGATGACTATTCAAGATATGGTTATATATATTTACTAAAGAATAGATCAAATGCCTTATAAAAATTTATTGAATTTAAGGTGGAAGTGTAACACCCCGCATGTTCTTTTATATATTTATAGAGATATATATATATATTAAATAATAGTTGTAAAAATGTGGATATGTGTAGTGATGGTAGGAATAAAAAAACTAGAGATGCAAATTAATTTGGAAGTTGAAGTTTTGAAGGTGTGTAAGCTTGAGAAGAGGGATTAAGTAAGTTTCTAAATGGATTTAGGTTAAAATAAGGTTTCCATTGAGTCCGGAAGGTCGAAAAACTTTGGGAGAGGTAATATGAGGTGTATTAGAAGTTAGGAAGTATTTGGAGTTAAAACACATTTTAGAGAAAATTTGGGAATTTAGGATTTTGGACACTTCTTAGTATGTTGGCCATAACTTTTTATTCTTAATTCCAAATGACCTGAAATTTTGACATTATATAGTAGACATCTAGGGCTACAAAAGTGTATCTCATGAAAATTTTCCAATTCGACCTCTAAATGGGTCAAAAATGCACTGTAAGTGGAAGTAGAAAAATCACTATCAGCTACCGGTAGCCAAAATCAGCTACCGGTATCCAATGGTCCAGTGTGTCCGAGCTACCGGTAGCCACTGTAAAAATCCGAATTTTTTTAGTTCGCGAACCCTCGATTTTTCCCCCACTATAAATACATCCTCTCACCTCCTTAGCCTTCATTACACCACTCCAAACCCTAGATAGCTTGAGAGGAGAAGAGAGGAAGAGAAAAACATATCCAAGAGAGAGATTTACATCATTTGTGAAGATCAAACCCTAGATTTCCCAAAAATCTCACTTCCCCACCCATTTCTTTTCTTCTATTCTTCAATCACTCTCACCCAAATCTCTTGAAACCCTAGGAGGACGAAATTAAGAGGAAAAAGGAAGGAGAATAGGAAGATTTTGAAGCTTGGGTCTTAGATTCGAAGCTACAACTAAGAGGTAGGGGATTTCTTCCTTTTCTCTTACATTGAGGTTAAGGTTTATATTTATGTATGTTTTGCTTCCAAATCTTATATGTATGTTATGGGATCTCTATTTCTTGTTGTTCTTGTAATCCCTTACCATATCATGAATGAATTAGGGCTTGATAGCCACAAATCCCTTGTATGCCTTTGAAACCCCAAATTTTCAAGGAGATTTTGTTTTCTTTTGACTCTCCTTTTCTCTTGATTCCTAACCTTAAATATTACATGTTCTAAACTAGGTTGTGCTTGGGTAATCGCTAAATCTCTTGGTGTGCCTTCGAAACTCTAATTGCAAGGAAATTGGGTTCCTCTTGATTTCCCCCTTGTTCATGAGGTCTAATCTTAATGTTTGTCGTTATAAATGACAAAACTTGATTGTTCCTTCACTTTTGGATTCTCAAACTTGATATTTGTTGCTATGGACGTCAAGGCTTGATTGTTCTTTTGTCATTGATGACCCACCTTGTTATTCCTTTATTCTAAATTTCAAGACCTTATGTTTAATTGTTCTTGATTTCAAGCTTTATATCCATTGGCCCTTGATATCCTAACCCAACATTCACATGTCCTCACTTCAAAACTCTATTTCTTCATGAAGTGTGGATTCTCCTTGGATACTCTTTTGTCTTGTTTTAAAAAGGAAATTTAGTGTTTTGTGTTGAGTAATAAAATGATATTTCGATGATCTCATGTGTTTTTCCTAAATTGTTTTATTGAAATGTTACATGTGAGGTGGGATGGAAAAGTTGGGGATTTATGGTATTGGTGGTAATGTGAGATGTTTGTTGGTATGTTATCTCTTGAGTAGTTGTACGATACTAACATGGTTTACTATTGACCGGGTGTCATGTAGTGGGTAGACGGCTTTGTATGCCACGCGGGTATGAACTTTTCCTACCACATGGTGTGGGTAGACGTCTTTATACGCCGTGTGGGTACGAACATTTCCTAGCACTAATGATAACGGATTAGTAACGTGGGTAGTGTCGGACATCTAGTATGGGTTATTGTTCACTTTACCATAGACGGTTTCTACAAGAGTTTTGGGGTAGTATGGGATGCCACAAGAACTTGTGGAAATGGTGTATGGTGGGATGGATTATGTTTTGGAAATTGATTATGAATTGTATATTGGTTTCACTTATTCATGAAATTACTGTTGATGTGTAAACTTGAGATCTAATTAAATGTACTCGTTTTACTTCAAATACTATATATGTTATTTGTGAAATGAGACTGACCCGTTTTATATGTTTTCTAAACCTTGTTTGGGTTTGGGAGAAATTTTCTACAGAGCTTCGTGCTCATCCCTTACCGCTAACATTTTTTAGATTATGCTATAGAGGAGGAGCTTGGCGCTAATGAGCCGGGCCTTGGGGACGCCTCATTGGAGGGGTACCTAGATCCCGAGTGGGACATCTAGAGATGTAGCTTATTTTGTTCTAGACTAGGAGATTTAATTCTGAACAATGTAAAGTCTAGATTCTTTTGAAATTCCGCTGCGGTATATTCATGTAATTCTTTTGGGAATGTAACTGCCATACTTGGCCTATTCTTTTGGGATAACATTATGGATAGTATAGATGGTAAATGAAATTTTATTGTTAGTGGATGGTTAAATGGACCCTGTGTGGTCAAGTTAATATAATTGCACAGGTTGTGTTTTGGGTAGAGCTTCCCGTACAAAGGAGACTCTGCCCAAATTTTGTTAAAACTAGGATGTTTCTTATTTGATGGATATATAGTTAGTTGCTCTCATTTTATGAATGGTTTTAGAATGTAATGCCGTCCAGGGTGGTATTTGGGGCGTTACAGGAAGTAGAAAACCAACTAGGTAGAAAAATTAAAATATTAAGAACGGGTCAAGGTGGTGAATACATGGCTGAAATTTTTGAATCTTTTTGTAAAGAAAATGGAATAATACATCAATTAACAATTTCTTATACACCTCAACAAAACGGTGTAGCAAAAAAGAGAAATAGAACATTTCTTGACATAGTTAGATCTATGTTTAGTCATGCACACTTAAACACTAAATTTTGGGGTGAGATAATTTCTACCGCCGTTTATATTCTTAATAGAGTACCCTCTAGAACAATAGAAATGACACCATATGAAATTTGGAGGGGTACAAAATCAAGTCCCTCTCACTTAAAAGTTTGGCGTTGTTCAGCTCATGTTAAAAGTTTAGGATCTAATATAGGAAAATTAGATCATAAATCAATAAAATGTACTTTTATTGGATATTGTGAAAATTTTATTGGCTATAGATTTGTAATTCACCATAATGAAAGATGACTTAGATAAAATTGAGAAAATGGTTGAACTATTTGAAATTACTAAGAAAAATAAAAATATACCACCACAAGAGCAAATAATAAAAGAGCCTCCACCCAATGATACTTTAACTATAATACAAAGGGAAAGACATTCACCTAGCTACTTAAAAGATTATTATGTATTCAATAGTGAAGAAATTCCAATGATCCTATTGATTTTAATGATGCTATGAATTCAATAGATCATTTAAAATGGAGAAAATCAATTAAAGAAGAAATAGAATCTGTAGAGAAAAATAAAGTTTGGGAGTTAGTTGATTTACCAATAGATATAAAAGCAATTGAGGGTAAATGAATCCTTAAAAAGAAATACTTTAAATCAGATAGATTCATAGATAAATATAAAGTTAGACAAGTGGCTAAGGGATACACACAAAAGGAAGGAATAGATTATAATGAAATCTATTCTCCCGAGTTAAGTTTACCTCAATAAGAATATTAATGTCCATGGTTGCATACTTAGACCTGAAGTTACATCAAATGAACGTTAAGACTGTTTTCCTTAATAGTGAACTTAAAGAAGAAATTTATATGTATCAACCGCAAGGATATGAAGTTGAAGGTAAAGAAGATAAGGTGTACAAATTGAATAAATCCTTATATGACTTAAAACAATCCTCAAGACAATGGCATCATACTTTTCATAATGCAATCATATCCTATGATTTTCTTCCAAATAACTATGATCATTTTATATACATACTTGGAATAGTGGGAGTTATTATATTATTCTTTCCCTGTATGCAGATGATATTTTACTTGCCGGAAATGATATAAATAGAATCTTAGAATTAAAAGATTGGTTAAACACCAAGTTTGAAATGAAAGATATGATTGAAGCACATTATATAATTGGAATTAAAATTTCTAGAGATAGAAAGCAATGAAAATTTAGTTTATCTCAAAAATCTTATTTGGGAAATATTTTAAAGAAATTCAAAATGTATTCTTGTAAACCTATTGAATCACCCATTTACAAAGGAGTAAAATTGTCTAAGAATATGGCTCCTAAAACTGAAGAAGAAATACAAGAAATTAAATCTAAACCATACGCGAAAATTGTTGGTAGTCTTATGTATGCTATATTGTGCACTAAATTGGATCTTAGCTATGTTGTTGTTTTGATTAGTCGATATCAAAGTAATTCAGGTATACCTCATTGGTTAGCTGTGAAACGTGTACTTAGATATATATAAGGTACATTAGATTTTTCTTGAACATATCAAGTTGATGATATAAATGTTAATGGTTATTGTGATGCTGATATTGACGATAAAAAATTCACCACGGGTTATATATTTGTTTTTGGTAGTGGTGCTATTTCATGGTCTAGTAAAAAACAAAGTTTCATAACTAAAAGTACTATGGAAGCTAAATATATTGCTTGTAAGATGGTTGTTTCTGAGGCCATATGGTTGAAGTAGTTTCTAATTGATTTAATGCTTACCAATGTAAATAATATGTCTATTCGTAGTTTTTGTGATAATGATGGCTGCGATAAAAATCATTAAAAATGGGAAAATCAGGCTCAAAGGTAAGCATATTGAGTTACAATATCACTATATAAGTGATATAATATAAAAAGAGCACGTTACTATTGATTATCTTTCTATAAAAGATATGGTTGCAGACCCATTGACAAAAATTATTGGAACCGAAGAATTTAAATGACATGTCGTTACTATGAGTTTAAGTTATGAATGAACATCTCGGGCTTGTAGCCAAGTGGGAGATGTTGGAATATGTGGCTAAAATCCCTCAATATTAATTAAGCCATGGTTGGTGGTCAAATCTAGAATATATAAAACCCCAATCCGTTAGTTAAATATTGAATTATTCATGACATATATCATAGATGCATTTTTTGTGAAAATCATTATGTATTAAATATTATTTTATAATGGTGCATGCATACATATATATTATATTGATATAATTAGATATAATTGGATGTTTGGGTTGGATCTTTTCTAGTCAGAATGGGTGACTTTGCTAGAGGGACCCATCAAGTAGTGAAATACTAGTCAATCTTACTTGGACAATTTTTAGCCTTCTTTGACTGTAGAGACTTGAGAAAATATTGGTGGAGTTGAGAAAATATTGGTGGAGTTAAGGATATTACGCTGAGTGATAACGACTAGTTGAAGGGCTAGCTAATATATCCTCCACTATAAATAAGGCTTTTTGGATATAGAAAGATGTAACACCCCGAATTTTCTTTTATATATTTATAGAGATATATATATATATAGTAAATAATATTTGTAAAGATTTAGATATATGTAGTGACATAAGAATAAACCGTAGGAATAAATGCTATGGAGACAAGTTGATTGGGAAGTTACGTGTCGAAGATGTTTAAACTTGGAAAGGGTGATTAGACAAGTTTCTAAAAGTTTGTAGGTCAAAATAATGATTCCATTGAACCCGGAAGGTCGAAAAACATTGGGAGTGGTAATATGGATGTATTGGAAGTTAGGAAGTGTCTCGGAGTTAAAATACACTTTAACGAGAATTTGGGTAAAAATGGGTTTTGAACACTACTTAGTGTTTTGGCCATAACTTTTTATCCCTAAGTCCAATTGATCTGAAATTTTTACAGTAGATAGTAGACATCTAGGGCTACAAAAGTATGTCTCATGAAAATTTTCCAATTCGACCTCTAAATGGGTCAAAACTGCATTGGAAGTTGAAACAAAAATCTGGCAGTCAAACTGTACCGGTACGCGTACCGGTACGCTGAACTCCAGAAGCTGAACCGTACCGGTACGCCGAACTCCAGTAGCTAAAGCGTACCGGTACGCCCGATAAAACCAGCCCGATCCGACTGCGGGTCTTTCTCCATTTCTTCCACTATAAATACTTAAGGCCGACTATTTGAGCCCCATTTCAGCCTTCTAAACCCTAGGCACCTTTAGAGAGAAAGAGAGGGAGAAAAGAACATCAAAGATAAGGAGAGATCCACCATTTTAGAAGATTAAAACCCTAGATTTCTAAGATTTCACTTCTCTACTCATTCTCTTTTCTTCCATTCTTCACCCACTCTCACCCAAATCTTTTGAAAACCCTAGGGAGGGGGAATTAAAAAGGAAAAGAAAGGAAAGCAAGAAGGTCTTGAAGCTTGGGTATTTAGCTAAAACTCTTGAGCTTTGAGGTAGGGGATTTCTTCCTATGTTCTTACATTGAGGCTAGGGCTAAATTATATGTATTCTTTTGGTTTAAAATCATATGTACTTGCTATTAAATACATGATTCTTGTTCCTCTTGAAATAAATGCCATGTTTTGAACATTGTGATGGTTGGGTAACTATTAAATTTCCCTTTTTCATCTTTCAACCTTGGTTCTAAAGAGAAATGAACTTTTCCCTCTATTTTCCCTTGGTATTGCTTTCAAAACTTTAGTGTTTGATATTGTACACCAAAATGTTACTTATGATGATCTCTTGCTCATTTTCTTCCATCATATTATGAAACATTATATTAGAAATTGTGGAATTTGGTAATTCCTTGAAATGTTGATGAATTGAGAATATGTTGGTTTCCTCAATTGTATGGTTGTTGTGAGGGACTTGGATTGCCTTCGAGAGATGTCGTAGAGTGTTAGAGGTTAGTCTACCCCAGTGGGGGTGAGATGGTTTCCTAGCACTTGTAGTGGGTTGTCATTTGGTAATGAAACCACTATCGTTCACTGGAGTTCGAACAAGGGATAGTATACTTTTCCTGGGAAGGGACTCGTCACTGCCATTGGGATGGTAGACGCCCTTTCCTAAAATGCTTGTGAATGTGATTGTGATTGGTGAACTAGGTATAATCGTGGGGTAGATTCATGAGAAGCAATCAACATACATGGTACGGGGATGAACCAATATATATGAGAACATGAGATTATTAGTATTGTTACTGAATGGTTTCCAACAAGTGCTTGTGGAGGTATGTGACTCCACAAGAACCTGTTGGAGATGGTTATGGTGATAATTGTGACTGAGTTTTACGGTTCATTTAAATTATTGCGAACATTTAAACTTGAGATCTATTTAAAATATCCTGTTTTTCCTTCAAAATGGTATATATGTTATTTGTGAAAATGAGACCAACCGTTTTATATGTTTTTCTAAACCTTGTTTGAGTTTGGGAAGATTTTGCTACAGAGCTTCGTGCTCATCCCCTACAAATTACATTTTTCAGATTTGGTGCTAGAGGAGGATCTCGGCATCGACGAGTCAGGGCATTGGGAGGCTCCACTCGAGGGGAACCTAGATCCCGAGGTGGATATGTAGAGATATAGCTTCTTTTGTACTAGACTAGGTTATTCTTTTGGACACTGTAAGGTCTAGTTTCTTTTGCTATTCCGCTGTGCTACTTTAATTAACTTTTGAGATGTAAATGCCATGGTTGGGCATATTCTTTTGGATAATGATGTAAATATTTTATGAATGATGAATGAAGTTTAATTTATTTATGGATGATATTAGTGCTCTCATGATGTAAATGGTTTTAGTATGTAATGTCGTCCAGGGTGTGTTTTGGGGCGTTACAAAAGAATACACTAGAAAACACCAAGTTGAGAGAAAACCCATTGAGGGAAAATCTCAACTCTACTACTTTCATATCAAAGAGAGTTTTTAACTCTCAAAAGCTAGCTCCCCATTCATCAAAGTTATCAAATCATATTCCACAAATTCCTTCAACCTTAACCCAATCACACTATATAGAAAAGGTATTAAACTTCTTAACCATGTTGATTGTAAGACAATTCAAACACCTTTAAATACTAACCGTAAACTTGTACCTAATGAAGGGGTATCAAAAAATCAAGAAGAGTATGCAAAGATCATTGGAAGTTTGATGTATGCTATGAATAATACGAGACCTAATATTGCTTGGGTTATAGGAATATTGAGTAGATTTACTAGTAGTCCTAGTTTTGAACATTGGAAAGAACTTAGTAGAGTTTTGAGATATTCTAAATTATGGATTACATTGTCATTGCACAAGTTCTATTCTTGAATACTATAGTGATGCTAATTGGGCATCCGATAGAAACAAACTCTAAATCAACTAGTGGTTGGTTATTTACTTTAGGTGGTGCTATTGTTGCATAACCTGAATATATTGCTATGTCATTAGCTATTAAGGAAATTGTATTGATGAAGAAGTTTATAAAATGCATTCCTTTTATTGATATTACTAAATGACCAGTTACCTTGTATTGTGATAATCAAGCAGTGATTTACAATACTAAGAATAAGAGAAACACTTGAGTACTTGCTTACTAATCAAATGAAAGCGGATCCATTAACGAAACCACTAAGTGGTGAGAAGATCAGTAAAACCGTGAGAGGTATGGGACTATTACCGATTCGATAGAGATAATCTTGGTTGTAGCCCACTCTAACAAGTTGATGCCAACAAGTTGGAAATCTCTTGATTAGAGTTCATAGGAAATTTATTCAAGCATTATCCAAGAAGTGTTAACCCGAGGTTACATTTCCGGTGCATTGTTTATATTTTGGAATAGTGGGGGTAAGCCTATTTCAACTAAAGTATCATATCTGGTTAATGCACTATTTTTTCCACAACAAGAAGGTTGGACTTTGTCCTTAACAGAACTCATAGCTTGTTTGGGGTGATAGAACAGTTGTGGAACACTTTTGATGAGTCTTCGTTTTTGAGTATGGAGGTAAGGGACGCTTCCTACAGGTTTTCGATAAAACCCTAGTGTACTTGCTAAGCGGGATCAACGCATGGCCTAATAATGCATTGCCTTAAGAGGATCATTAACTTTGTGTATAGTGTGAATATGTTTCTTAAACTTTGAATGTATCAAGATCAAGATATAGTTCTCTTGTTCTTTTAAAGTTCATAGTTTCATGTTCAACTTTAGGTTCAAGGGATTGTCCACCTAGGGCATGCATTATACTGTACTCGAATTTTTTCGTTATTTTATCATATTTATTAAATAAGTGAGGGATTGTTATATATATAGATAAATATATATAGTTATTTACTAATAGTGATACATTAATTAGTATAACATCATTTGCATGTAATGACACAAACATTGAATACATACATATATATATAAGAAGAAAGAAAGAAAGAAGAAGAAATAAAAAGGAAGGAGGGAGGTGACGTTCGAACGCAAACTTCGTTCGATCAAGCATTACTCCCAGTACTTTTCCAGGAACTCGATTTCTGACAGAAACTAAGGTAGTGTTTGGTAACTGAAAGTTTTCGTTTTTTTCTGTTTTTGTTTTCATTTTTTCGGAAAAAAAAAAAATATATGTTTGGTGAATGTTTTCGTTTTTTTTACTGCTATGTTTTAAAAACAATGACAAAATTTGGAAACATCCAAAATGATGTTTTTGAAAACATCCAAAAAACAAAAAAAAAAGCAGAAGGCTCCTCACCCAATTAATGAGGTCTCGGCTTCAAACCCTCTTAACAGCAAAATATTCATTTTTTTCCTTACACTATAAAAGGGCATGAACAGCTGACTTCTCCATCATTTTCTGCTCGCTGGTCGTCGCAAAGGAACAGTTGGGTCATCGCCTGTGCTCACTGGTTCGTCCCCCCTGGTCGTTGGTCGTCGCCTCTGTTATATCTCCAGTGAAGCTGTAATCTCTCCGGCGAAGCTGTAAACTCTCTCTGTTCGTATCTCCACTTTGATTTTTTTTTCAGATCTATGATTTTTGTTTCAGATTTATGGTTAATTTTTGTAGATACCTATTTATTTTTGCAGATCTATACTCATTTATTTCATATCTAGGTTATATTATTGTTTATTTTAACATCTATCTCTCTCTGTGTATGCATCTGTGTGTGTGTGACCGTCTGGCGGCTGGTGTGCAACTCTGTGTGTGTGCATCTGGTTGATCTTAGTAACATTGCTCTCACTCCTCTGCTTGGCTTTGTTGCCGTCAACCAACCCTTGAGAAAAATTAAATGCAAGGAGAAATTACATCTAAGGTTTGTCACTTGAACAGATGTATCCCCTCGTGTTTGATAAATTATAATGAAACCCCCTATTATAACAGGCAGCTAACATACCTAACTGAAGCTACAAATGACTATTTTACACTTTAATAAAAATTAACTTTTATGTTGAGTGCTCCAATGTAGATGCTGAATTTAGGGCTTTGCTGAATGGCCTTCAGCTTGTTCAGAGTTATGGGCTTTTTGTTTATAAATTGATGATTGAATGTGATTCACTGATACTTGTGAATGCTGTTTTGGGCCTTTGTGCATGTCCATGGCCTTTTCTGCATACATTGAGGAAGATTAAGAATCTGTTAAGGGGTGTGGAATTTCAGATAAGCCACATCTTTAGAGAGGCTAATTTTGTTGCCGACAGGTTAGCTAATGATGTAGTGAAGTGCAGAAGATCTTGTGATTTTTTTGGCGGATGTGCAGTTACCTTGTGAGGTGAAGTTGACTTTGCTGGGTGATTCGAAGGGTTTGCCTGTGCCAAGAAAGAAAAGGGTTGTGGTGTTTGACGATATGGGTTAATGGGTTTTAGGCTGGGATAAATTGTTCCAGTATTATGTTGTTTTGATTTCTTGCTAAGGAAAGGTGTCTTGTGCCTTTTCTTTTGCTTCTTGTAATGCTTTTTTGCATTTCTGAATAAATAAAATTTTTGTTTTAAAAAAAAAAAGATGTATTATGCACTGTTTTATGAGTTAATATATGTATTGGCATATAATCATGTGGATATGGTTTATCAAGAATTAAAATAAATGTAAAATATGACATAAAATAAAATGGTTACCAAACATATTTTCTGTTTTAATTTTTAGATTTCGTAAAACAACAACTACATACAAACATGTTTTTTGTTTCAACTTTTAACCACAAAAAAATACAAAACATTGATTCTGTTTTTTATCTTTTTAAAAACATGAAAACGAAAACGTTACCAAACGCACCCTAAGATACTGGGACTTCGGTCCGTTCGAACGCAACCCATGTTTGAACAAGACTTGCTCCTAGTAGTTTGGCAAAAATTTCAAAACATACCGAGAGTTGGGCACGTTTGAAAGTGAAATCCCATTGGAACGTGACAGTTTGTCATTTGAATTTTGTCTCTAACGGCTATATTTTTGCAGCCCTTCCAAAGGGTGTCTTCTGCCATAATAATGAAGGGTTACATTCCTTCATTAAGTGATGCATAGAACGCTACGTATAGGGTTCAAGTGCAAGAACAAAGTATAAAGAAATTGACTCTTCTTCTTCTCCTTGATTCCAAACTTTCTATATTTTCTGATTTTCTATATTCAGGTTGAGTGTTTGATTCCAAGATTACTAAGGAGTGCAATTTTTTATAATCTTAAAATTAGGCATTGTATCCTGAGGGTAAAATTTTCAAGAGTCTATCTGTATTATAAGTGGAGAAATTACTATTTCAAAGATAGCGTGTCGTGTCTTGCCTAGCGATCTATCTTCTTCGTTTTCATTGTTATTTTTCTATTTCTTGAAATTGTTTGCCACACATTATTCTACAACACATCCATAATATTTTTTTTCCTTCAATAAGTTAGAAACATCAGCATTAGAAACCTAGATTATAAAATCCAAACACAAGCATTTCATGAGTCAACTTAAAAATGAAGTTATGAAGGTCCTCAAGGGAAAATGTAGTAGGATCAAAGATAAAACAATTCCCTAAGCTATGCAAACTAATCCTCAAAAAAGAAAAAAAATCCACATAAAGCACATGTTCACCATCATTCCAATAAAGGGCCAACTGAACAGAGGAAACAAAAAGTGTTTTCATGAATCAACATCACAATCATCAATATTTCGTTCCAAAATTTATCCATTCATCCACATCCACAAACATGCATTACTCTTATATACACACATTCTCTAAGAATAAAGATAACCATAAACTAGTTAGGCTAGATGTATATGATTTTTTATCTTTCTTACCTCGTATCAGAAAAAATTAGAGTAAAAAATTGATAATTTGGCAAAAAAAAAAAAGAAGAAAAAAACTAGGTGTTTAACCCAATTGACTGCCCTATGAATCTTGACAAAAAAAAAAACCATTCCCTTTGGATCTTAACCCATCAAATCTTACAAAATTTCAACCTCTCAATCGTTCTCCATCTTACCAATAAAACCCAATTACAGCCTTATTCTAACCGAAGGGGGTATGGGAGTTGAAAAAATATTCAATGCTCATTAAGGACCACATGGGAATGTCATATGATAACATCATCACCTATAAAATATTATAAATTCCTAATCAATTATTGTCACTTGTAAAGTTGTCAAAATATTTTTTGAAAAATACATGTGTCCCACAAGTCAGCCTTGTGACAATTTCTCATTCAATGTGAGCACCAGTGTCCCATAAGCATCGAATATTTTCTCAAAAGAATCAGATATTTTGTAGTTGAAGGTACAAATGAGGACGAGTTTGAGGCATTGATATAGATTAGCCTTGAATGTGAGTGGTCCTTCAATGCTGTTGGTTTTACACGGTGAATAATGAACATTAATAGCATAAGTTGGGTGATAAGAATTTAAGATAGGAAAAACAATAAAAACATGATACAAAGATATAACGTGGTTCGATATAATATATCCACCTTAATACACATAACTATATCCACAGACCAAAAACCTATATCGATGCATTATTCACTGAAAAAACTAGTCATCTGGTAATTGATTACATAATACTTAACTTTATTTATAGAGATAAAATATTATAACCCAATACTATTTGGATATTGTCAAATCTTTATGTTTCATATCAGGTCATTAATAAACCTATCTATGGTTTATTATGGTTCTTCCAATACGTTTTATATTCCATTTAAGATTCTCACATTGTTTACCAAACAAACTCCTTTCATGATAATTAGAGAGCTTGAGTCAAATTCCAACAGCTTTCTTTGAACCAAACTCTTCAAATTTGTTCATGCCCAAGATCGGGCTTAGCAACCTTGATTCTAATCCACCAATTTTTTCAACCACCACATACGAACCTAATCTTCTAAGTCGCCCCAATCATCTCTGTCTTTCAAGAACCTGAGCCTTGACTAAATCTTCTATGCGCCTTTACCCGCGTCTTACCTGCCCTTGAGAGGTTTCAATGGTCAATGTTTTACCATTTAAAGGTAAAGCCTAGTGACTCATAAACCACGAGACACCATATCATCACGATTGGGTTTGTATCAACCCAATAGCTTCCAAACTATTGTATTACCGGGACTTCAACTCTAAGAGCTAAAAAATCTGAAAAACTATCGTCAACACAATATATGTGGTAATTCTTAAAATTCAAACAATCTGGAAGTAACTTAGTCTCCCGTTTGATTTCATATCAACTTTAAATTTTTTTCTTGTGTATCCAAACAAAAATATGCATCAACTAATTTTTCAAGATTTTGTCTTTAATGTATGCAGGACGAAATCAATCTTCACACCATGTCGTACACACATGGCAAGGAAATCTTCTTCAACATGAACACTAACTTGATCATTAAATCGCTAACAACTTGCTTTGATTGTTGCATCCGAATCGTCAATCTAATTCTGATTGTTTTACCAATGGGTCTTTGGTTCAATGATATTCTTTTCCTTGTAAGGGTTTTGCTTTCTTGAGGTCAAGGGTTCAAGCCCCCCTCCCAAAATAAAATAAAATAAAAACTCTAATTGTTCTACTAGGAACATCAATCTAGCTTTGATACCACTTGTTGATTTTGCACAGCTGATCATTAACATTAATAGCATAAGTTGGGAGATAAGAATTTAAGATAGGAGAAACAATGAAAACATGACATAAAAATATAATAACGTGGTTCGATATAGCATACTCACATTGGTACACCATATTTAAATCCATAGACCAAAAACTTACATAGACATATTATCACTAGAAAAATTGGTCATCTGGTAACTAATTACATAATACTCAACCCTATTTATAGAGATAAAATATTGTAACTCAATACAATTTGGATACTGCCAAATCTCTATGTTTCCTATCATGTCATTAATAAACCTATTTATGGTTTATTAGGACTCTTCCAATACGTTTTCTATTCCATTCGGAATCTCACATTATTTACCAAACAAACTCTTTTCATGATAATTAGAAAGTTTGAGCCAAATTCCAACAAACACAAAGTTTTGTGCTCACAGAGAACAAACATAGCCGTAAAAAGGGGGAAATTTGGTTAGAGATCAAGTGGCTCACGACTCCACCAAAGTTCACCCAATGCGGTGGAAGTAAGCCTGTAACCGGACAACAATTGACCGTAGTGGGCATTAAGGCAATGGTGGTCGGCGATCAGGAAGCATGGTAGGGTGATAGTGGGGGACAATAATTTTGGCAGTGGAGAAAGATTGGTTGGTCATGCCTGAGGGAGAGAGAAGAAAAGATAGGGATGGTTCTTGCAGGAGACAGAAATAAACAAGGGGATGGTGGTTATCTGAGGGCGAAAAGGGGTTAGTATTGTTAGGTCATGAGAGAGAGAGATAGAGAGAGAATTGGGGGGGGGGGGGGGGGTGAAGGGGTTTTTAAATGATTCAAGGAGTTTGGGTGGAAGTCAAGAATCCAAATGAGTTTCCCTTCCCTTAATTTTCCCATATATGATAGATCATACATGACTCGTTTGGTTGTCGTATTAGAAATGAATGGATTGAATAAAAGAATTCAGTCTAATAAAATACAAATGGACAAAATACAAGATTAAATGAAATATTAGAATAACACGTAATTTTTTGTAGTCTTTAGCATATACAATATAAGCATTAGATAATAGTTATTTAGTTCAATCCGTTGTTTGGTTAAGAAATTATTTTATCTTATTAATATTGAATTAACAAAAATATCCTCAATCAATTCTAGTGTGCGTCAAAGTGTTTTTTATGTTGATTACAGCTTGGTCTTATCAGTTGTGAGATTATAATAGTAAATATATACAATAATACATTTGAGTTGGATTATAATACCACCTATCTTGGTGGTATTAAAATATTTTCATAATATAGGTCTATCGTATAAAAAACATACGATAAATATACAATTAGTATACATTTTTGAAATTAATACAGAATCAAATTTGTCTACCAAACAATGTATTAAACCCAATTAAATTAATAATAATACAATACAATATTTAATCCACTCATAACACATTTACCAAACGAACAGAGTGTCTTAGAAGAGAACCACCTATAGTAAGTTCCACTTGGTTCGTAGCAATTCATTTATCATAGACTAAAAGGACATTGGAGTAGATCCAGATTGAAACAAACAAGGGTTGCATACTGAGATGTTAGGCATGGTGAACGATGTAGGACGGAAAATTGAAAAATAACCTGTTTTGGATTGAATCACATATATAAAGATTAATAACTTATGTACTCAAGAAAATAAGTATCATCTAGGTAAGTAGAAGGCGAGAAACATGCAACAAATAACTCCTTTCGTTGCTCCATTAACCTGTGTTTGTCAAACCTTACACCACTCTAACTCGATGCTGTACAAGAAAGTTCAATGCTGCATTTGTAAATCCCCAAACCTAAGCTGTGCCTTCAAATTTTGCATAGTGACCTTGAAGCCATGAAGGTCTCACCTTGAAATTATAACAAATAACTGTCTGCACTGCCTTGTAAAAATCAATTTTAGGTTTACTGTGTACACTTGTTTTACACCAATGATGAAACAATATATATTTCACATGCAGTATAGTAAGACCAGTACAATTTTCCCCAAAGGATATTATTATTGGAGTAAGGTCATCGATGCTTGAATTTCTTCAAGTGTTCGGCCCTTTGTCTCAGGCACCAGCTTTGCAACAAATACAAGTAGTGAACAGCAAATGATAGCAAACATGAAGAATACCCCTGCAATAGTGTATCTTTAGTATAAGAAAGGAAACAACAACAATATGAAACGCGCAAACACGCACACACGGCAAGAGTGAGAGAGAGAGATCACCTGCTGTGCTCCATTCGAATGCGAAGTTAAAAGCATAGGTAACAATCCAAGAACTAAACCAGTTTCCAAAAGTCACAAGACTTCCACCTGGGCCCTTTATGTTTATAGGAAATATCTGTGATGGGAACAGATCTTTAGTTCAAGCTATTATCTTTCTTGCAATAATTTTAAGCTGAGATAAGTATCCCCATAAAATAAAACAGAGCATGGGCCAAAGTTAACCTACCTCTGACATAATAACCCATGGTGTACCACCCATGCCCATTGAAAAAAATGCAGAATATATCTGGTTGCAGAACAAAAAATCGCAATATAAGCATCACTCAATTCATTCAATCAGCGTGTCAAATTTTGTGAAAATGAACAGGTTAGTAATCGGTAGCTTTGGATCAATCTGATTAACATTTGACTGTTTAAAAATTATAAATGTGAAATTCATGCTCATAGTAAATGCCACAAATTAAAAAACTATGAATATGCACACAGGTCGCATAGACCTTTTAGACCGACACATGATGCGGAGGTAATAAGAAATCAAAGACAGTGAGTGAAAACAAATATACAATTAAATTAGACAGTTATAGCTATCATTTGATTAAATCACATCACCAGTATGCCAGCGAGCACAAATATGGCAGTGAGCTCCTCCCCTTGATAATGCTCCTGCTCAAGGTGAACCAGTATTTCAGGGAAAGGAATGGCTTTTTAACTTCGGAGGAAAGAAGTAAAAAACGACTTCAAAGTTACTCAGATTCAAAAATTACATGAACCTTCAAAAGGAACCCCAGTCCTGCAAGAAGGCATCCTGAGCATGCTCCAGCGGAAGTAACCTGCAAAGACTCCAAGGTCGGCTCATCTATCAACAACATCCAAAACTAAACGAGAAAGAGACTTTTTCACATTCTAACCATCAAAAGTGGACGCCGTCCACATTTATCCATTAGAAGCACACTAAGAGCAGCAAATGGAAGCTGCCAAGAATATCTACATTATTATCTGAAAAATGTGCTGAACAGCTTGGTTAATACAAATTTTACTCAAAATAGTAAGGAACCTGAGTAATAGCCATCATTGTAGTTGCAAGACCACCCGAGTAACCTGTTATAATGTATAGATTCAGATATTTATCTACTCAAACTCTGGTTTGTCAAATCCCGATGATAACATAACGTACTACAAAAGGCCCTTACCTGCAGCTTTGAATATTGAACTTGCATATGATGAAATTGCATCAGTCCCTCCAAATTGGACCAGAAGCATTAGACCAACTCCGACCTATTGCAAGGGGTGTACTCAGTAAAATGGCAGAAAACTTGTGAAAAGGCAACATGCCACGTGTAGGATTTATGCAAGGCTTACAATAAGTGAATGGGCATACTTGCGATCGAACAAGTCAAGAAATCTGGATTTTGAAAGCCGTTGAAGGGTTTCAGTATAATCCTGTAAAACAACAACGGCCCATCTTATTTGCAGTTGCCATACACAGAAACACTTAAGACAAGCATAAGGAAAAAAATATCCTAAACAGTGACTAGTTGAATTTACATATATGGACTAAAGGTGTTACTTTGATATCAGCTGCTTCCTGAGAAATATCAGCATTTTTACCCCTGAGACGCTGTAGAGTTGCTTCTACCTCTTTTTCTTGGCCTATCTTTGCCTGCAGACAATTGCAGTCATGAATTGAGCATCATTATAGATTCCATTCCTTCTCGCTTGACCCAAATTTTGCTATCTTTAATCAAACAAAAGTACACAGAAAAAATAAAAGGATCTCCCTATGTTTTGCGCTACATTTGTTTTTAACAAAAAAGGCCTAACAAACCACTACAGAAAATTAAGTTGAGCTTCACCCTATACTTTATATAGAGTGTTATATCCTGAACCAAAAAAAAAAAATAGTACTAAATTTATAAACTATCTAAACATTAGTGTTCTATTTAGAGGTCAAAATAGAATTACAAGAAATGTTGCCTGATGTGTGTCCATGCATGCGAAGGTTTCTACATGTGTCCTATTTATAACTTATAACACGTGTTTTGTGAACTAGAATTTGACAAGTGTCCACATTTTGGTGTCAAGGCCATGAGAATGTGTGTATATGTGTGTTTTAAGTAAAAGAGAAAGAGGTGCATGTGTCTAAGGTGAGCAAAGAGGGGGAAATGGAAAAAAGAATGAGAAAAAGAAATAAGGGAGTAAAATGGAGAGGAATCATCCAAAAGTTTTACGGTGAGAATGGAGTGATGTGTGATCCAAATTAGTTATGTTGCTCTGAGTTGATTGGTCTTGATGTTTAGGTATTAATTGAATATTCAGTAAGGAAGATAATTTATCATATGCTTTCCTTTTAAATCTATTTGCAAAAAAAAAAAGCATTTATACTGATTATTATGAATTTGTAATATTTTTGATTAGATAGTGATTATTCCAAATTTTCTGGAATTTCCAATTGCTATGTTGGATTGAGTGTGTGCTGAATAAAGTGCCATGAAACTGATTGGTACTTGCATTGAGTCAACCAGCAAACAGTCCAACAAGCGAAGACCCCGAGGCCGAGGGCCAAGACGGATAAGATGAAGTGAAACTGAGTGTTACTAGTCATGGTACTGATATGGTATGAGGCAGTACGTCACTAAGTTTATTCTTGAAATATGAGTATCATTTATTTGGCTCTTTTGTGTTCTGCTACTATGTTAATAATTTGTACTCCTGTCACTACTTACTGAGCTACCCAACTCATCCCCATTTACCCAATCGCAGGTCAATTTTTGAGAACCGGTTGGAATTATAATATTTGAGGAATCGGAGATTGGCAAATATTGATATAATTTTGTGAGGTTTAACTGGGAGATTTATTGTACAGGAGATAAATTAAGAATCGTAAAGCTATTGTAAATTATAAGGGAATTTAGAGCTTTGAATTATATCAATGGATGTAAACAGTAATAATTTCACCAAATAACATTCTGGGAAACTGGGGCATTCCATGACCTGTTTGGACGATAGAATGGGGGGAATTCCAATAACAGACATTTTAATTACAAGCCACTTAAGGAACCTAAGAATTTTCCATCACACAACAATTTGAATACATCATTTCCTTTATCTTTTCGGCTTTATCATTTTGGCTTGGGAATATTCCATTGAACACCACCCAAACAACTTGTGACATAATTTTAATTCAACTTACCAACCATCTTGGAGACTCTGGTATAAAGAATACACCAACAATCTGTATCAGACAAGGTATAGTTCCTGAAAATATAACCAAATGCAAGCATCAGCTACAAAACTACCTCTGGAGTCTGGACCATACTGAAACAGCATGAGATAAGTGAAGCATGTTACCAATGAGAGCCAAGGTGCGCCAAGTCATGAAATTCCCAATGAAGAACATTAGTGCAAAGCCACAAGTAACTGTAAACTGGAAAATTGCCAATATATGTAAACATAGACAGAGAGTTGGTTCCCAAATCCAAATTCATAATAGATTTGATTTACTGTAATAGCTGTTGTAAATCCTCCTCGAATATTCTTGGGTGTGATTTCTGAAACATATATAGGTGCCTGTTCGCAATGGAAATTTAGATCATATTATGCATTACATGGACCAGGAAATCTAATACAGAATTCGGACCTTGCCACAATTACCACATAGCAATGAAGTCCAGCTCCAACTCCCAATGACAGTCTTCCAATGTCAAGCAACCAAGCACCCTTTCAATGAGCATTGACAGTTGCTATTAGTGATGCAGTACCTCCCCTCCAACCAAAAAAGAAGCCCAAAATAAAAATAAAAAAAAACTAAGAAAAAGTCAAAAACAGGAAGGAAAATGAGAAGAAAAATATTCCATCGACTTGATTTAGATAGCGAGTTCCATATTTTTTTTCCCTCTATCATCTAGAAGGACATATTTGAATGCCTTCTTTCAGTCATCTTATCAAAGTAAAATCTAGGCGAACATTGAACCTCAGAATGTACATTCAAGAAAATAAAGTTCATATATTAGACAAAAAACACTCGCATTCTTAGGTTTCTTTCAGTCATCCTGAACTTTATCGTATTGTTTTCTTTCTGATAATCTCAATTATTGCTGTGCTAGTCTTCTTGAAGTTGCTTCCAATGCACCTTAACACTCTTCTTGATTTATAAGGTGATTTCAAAATCAAGAGCATGAATCTTTTAGCTTGACCATCTAATGAAGATTAAATGAACAAAATTGTTGTCGAGAAGCATGCATAAGGGAAATTTAGGATACCTCTGCAAAAATAATTGCAAGCCAACCAATGATGCAAAATATTTCCATGAGCCACATTGCCTGCATTAAAAGATGAACCAAAATTGAACATTGTTCAAGACTTTCTATGAAGTCTGAAATAAGATATTTACGCTGGGTCTACATATATCTGCATGGTAAGGCAGAAACTTACACCTCTCCGCCCAATGAGATCTGAAACTTTGCCACTTATTAATGCACCAAACATTCCTCCAAACGTCAATAATGAACCAAATGTCGAATACTACACGGAGGCAAAAATTAAACAAACTCAGAGAAACAGGGAAACCTAAATTGAGCTGAGTGAAAACCAGTTAAACCTATTACTTGACTCTGTTGTCTCAAAATGAATTGAACGTCAATCAGGGTACGCAAAATCACAGTAAGTTGAATATTTGTGATAGATGGCCAATGATAAATTATAATTTGAAATTGAACTTTAAATTCGGAAGGTGTGATGGGATTAATTTGGTACTTAAGAGGCAATGTGAAATTTGAGGAAAATTTCAAGGGTGCTAAGTGTGATTACCCTTAGAAATTTTATGCACGGATGGTGGTAGAGGTAGTGACCCATGATAATAGTCAAATGGTGTGGAATCCTCATTTCCTTAGAGCCACACGTGATTGTCATTGGGACTCTATTGCTGCCTTAGTAAAAGCAGTTATATTAGATTAAGGAAAATATGGTTTGACTTGGAAGGTGACCAGGAATGGGTGTTCACTGTCAAAATCCTCTTATAATTGGACTTGCAGTACTGGAGGGCCTTCTTTTCCGTTTAAGTATGGCGCACAAAAACCCCCCAAAGAAAGGGGCCTTGCTTTGTCTGGATGGCATCATTGGAGGCACTTTAGGTGAAAGATAATTAGACAAGCATACACAAGATTCTAAAAAATTATTATAAAGCACGAGGATGGAAAGTGTCAATCACATTCTGTTGCACTATGGGGTTCCGAAAGAGCTATGGTCTGCTTCTATCCTGATTTGGGATGGCTTGGGTAATAGTGGGCCCGGCGAAACCTTTGATGGACGGTTTAATTTTCATGGGCATAAGGGGGAGGGTGTGTGTGATGTGGGCAACAACCCCTTTATGCCTAATGAGATGTATTTGGAAAATCACAATGGACGAATGTTTGAGAGGTTTCCTTCTTACTTGGTGAAGTTGAAGAGTTATTCCTGCTGTGTAGACTCTACATATTCTTCTATTTAATCTTGGACGTGCTGTTAGGGATATTTTGTCACATGCAGATAGATTGTTCTTTTTTATATACATATATTATGCATATACTGGTCATGTATATGGAACTGTGCGCCCTTTTTCCACCTTAGGATACACCCCCGGACGCCCAAATTACGTTCAACAAGGAATTAAAGGGAATAAATTGGTGCTTGCCTCTGCAATAGAGAGGCCCAAGTCTTCCATTATACCAGATTCAGCAGGAGATGAATATCCAACCTGCAAAACAATGTAAACCACTATTGAATTGGTTTCAACCAATCATGTACCTAGTGCAAGTACCAGGGTACATAAATAAATCATGACCAGCCATTTAGAGGATCCAATTTGATCTGTCAAGGTAGCTGAGTAGATTCTAATTGAAAACATACCTACTCTTACCATCTACCCTGAGTTGAATATATCTTACTTAATTGCCCAAATTCAATCCACCAAACATATATTTAAAATCAGGCCTCAGAATGAGATCCAAGGAATTTTTTTGGGGTCCAATCCAAGGATCAAAATTTCGTTTTGAAACGTCCGAAACGTTTCCGTTTCCAATGAGACCGAAACGAATCAGTGATGAAATCGAAATTCTAATACTTCAATGTGTTCCATAATGTTTTAAAAATGTTTTGTTATATTTTAATACATTTGCACAAATGTTTCAGAATGTTTCAATATATTTTGGTATATTTCAACTAATATTTTGAAAAAATAATTCTTAAATTTTTTATTTTTTTTCATTCTATTTCGGAAACAGATAGAAGCGTTTCCGAAATAAGTCGAAACGTTTCCGTTTTCAAGGTGACTGAAACAATGCACCGAAACGAAATTTTTATCCTTGGTCCAAGCTAGTTCAAGAGTGCCCAAAAAGTGCCGCTTCCCATTGCTTCTTCCCTTGTTACATGCTTGATGTTGTGCTATCCTTTGATCTATTGAAATCTATCAACAAAGACAACAGGCATGCTTTTAAATGTGCATGCTAAACCCCAATTTTCTTAGCCACTAGACCACTACATCCACGCATATATTTAGACCTCCTATTTTTTCCCAGAACAAGATGCACATTAAATCCCAATTTTCTTACCAACTGGACCACTAAATCCACGTATATATGCAGACCCCCAAATTTTTTCCAGAACATGATGCAGATGATCAAAAGGGGAGCATAGACCCACCCAAATCATCAAAATATGACAACAATCATCCATATAAGCCACATGGTGCATGCAGTTATGATTGAAGGATTCTTCAAATTTTTCCTCGTCATGTCAAGTGACTCATGTCCACACTAATAATATCAACTAACTTAATCACATATAATCTCCAACTTACAAGTCTCTCTTTGTCCCCAACCCCAACATCTTGGAATAACCCTAACAATTGTTGAAAACACTTTATTACACTATCTGGTTTGATATACAAGATACAGTATTTACATGTAAGTCTACTATTGTCAAACATGCACCTTCTCATGTCTTCCCTTTGTATGCTGTGTGTGCAGGTGGAATGCTAATTGTAGAGATGACACTGTCGTTACATATCTCTAATTTGTAAACATGCCAATTACGATTAATATTTAACTCATTTTTCTTTCTGCCTTTTACTTACATAAACAGAACTTCAGATAAGTTCCAGATCAGTATTTAAGGCAGAAGGTGAATCGCGGATCTCGTGGGGCCCAGGCGACTGGCGACTGGCGACAGGTGAGATACAAAGCAAGGGTTTCATCGATGCGAGTTGAACATTGTATATAACAAGCAAAAAATTTATCATTGAAAAATCTTTCAAATAAGGCATAAAAACTATAACGCGCAACTAAGAATCCAAAAATTATAAAACATCCAAGCTTCGACTTTTTGAACATGAAGTATTCAAATTCCATAGAAGGATAAACATCCAAACTCAACGTGCAGGGAGGTGTTACAGCTTATCTCATATTGAAAATAACACCTCACAAACCCGACTCTCCACTCATTTCAAGTGGTTTTGAGCTGGATGTGTTAACAAAAGAATCATAATCAAACACAAGCTCATCCTCTTCATCTGATTCTCCATCCATCTTCCCAAGCAACCACTCATTGCTCTTATTAATATCCCTCGAAGATATACGATCAGCTGTGTCATGCGAAGCACATCGACATCTCAAAGCAAGGATTAAGGAACTTATACCTAGTCCACAACACATCCAGACAACAGAAGGGGAAAAAGCAAGCTCCTCTAGACCTTGTGCATAATCCCCAAGGCACGTGAGGCACACGCCTCAACGAAGTCACCTCACCCAAGGCCAATTCAGGCACAAGGGGTATGCCTGGAGTCGCCTTGATTTTCCAACCATTTACTGAAACCAAGTTGTCAACAAGCCCAACAATTCTTAATTACTTAGAATTCATCATATATGTAGCAGGCTGAATACTTATTTTTGAAGTTGCATTTTGCCACCTAGATATTCATAGGGCAGGTACTTTGGTCATCTACAAGATCAACCTTAGAAAAATAAGAAACAATAAAACAACATTAAAAGAGTTGAATTAACTCTAGCATTGCCATAAATTAAGCAGCGGACACCCTTTTAAAGGCATGTCAATGAATCAAATTTTGATCTTTATGTAATCTAATACCATTGAACCAGGATAGACGTATCTGACTCATCCATTAGTGGATTGACGTCATACTTTCGTTGTGATTATATTCTACAGTGACCTGCTTTGGTTAAAATATTTTGGATATAAAAACATATAAATACAATAACGTCTTTATTTTATGGTATTAGAGCAATGTTTAGGAGTTTGGTGTGTTAGGTCCATCCTTATTTCTTTTCCTTTTTCTTCTATTAAAATTTGACTAAAGCCACTTGGTATGCAGTGTATTGTGAGGGATAGCCCCAAGAAAGTGGCGAAGAATTGTAAACAGAACAAGCACATAAAACATGGTATGGAACACGCACATTGCACTTGTGCCCCTTCAACAAAATTTTTTCTGTTAAGAAAATAACTATTTTGGTTTGTTTGGTCTATTCCTTTCGCAACGATGTGACTTGACCACATTCTGAAAAAAACAAAAATTAGAAGTTTAAATAATCAAATGCAGAGAAGAAAGATTTGAATGTGGTGAGGATAGTACTTGGGATGTGTGGCACCATATGGTATATCTTGAATGTGATTTCAAAAATTCTCCAATTCCTAATTAAAATAATAGATTTTTTAATAGAATATTGCAAGTCTTTCATTTGTTTAATAAAATATTTCTCACAAAGTATAGTCAGACACACTGTTGAGCCAAAAATTTATAATATTGTTTGAGTTCATCAAAAGTTCATGCAATTTCTCAGTATCTTATCACATGCGCCATTACGTATAATCATAAAGGTCCTATACAGCACAGGTACATGCATCTGATACTTACAGCAAACCCATAAGTTAAGGAACCGCTGGCTGCAACAAAGGTGCTGAGAATAACAACAGCTGTTGCAGTGGAGTCACCACTTGGAGTATCTCTAGTTCCACCATATAATAGTCCTTCTTCCATGCTTTCTCTCTCTCAGCTCTCTTTGCTACTACATTGGAAGACAAGAGGAGAGTGAACATCAACAAAAATGTGTGTGAGAGAGGAGAGCGAGTCTTGTGTAGTGCATGTGTTTGGTAAGAGATGTGAGCTATGAAACATGGATACTTTGTTGATGACGCCGTACCCGTACCGGATATGATACTCGAGGAATACACCTCTTACGTATCCAATAATAATAAAATATTTGGATACTTCACAGATACTTTTGTATTCAAACATGTATAATTTTTGAATTTAATCATTAACATCTCCTTTCGAATTCACATACCATACAGTACATTAACAAAAATTCATATTATTTTGAAGACATATGAATGTTTGTTTTAAGTATTATTTACTATTACACGTCAAAAGAACATAAAATAAATTTATTACATTATAATCTTAGCAACAAATGCTTCTAAACAAACCAACTAAATAAATATTAATTTCGATTCCTTTAATTAGTCACTTTCACTTTGTCAATATACTTTTGTCAAACTAAAAAAAATTGTTAAATTTCCTTTTAAGTTAAAGAATTACCAAAGTATATAATTATTGAGTCTGTAGATAGTAGTAAAGATATGAAATATATCGTCTATCCTGATCGTATCCGTGTCGTATCGTATCGTACTCGTGTCAATAACCATGCTTCATAGGATATGAGAGAGAATAATAGTATAAGTATCTCATCTTCCCATGCCATACTTATGGGACTTACTTCTACATCTACACATTAAAAATTATGAGTTACTCAACTGAAACAACATGAGCTTGAAACCCTTAACAATAGTGAGGCGACATTGTTAAAGTAGAATTCGTAAGGTATAATAGCATTTATAACTGGGCTTCTATTTGGCAATCTAATTTAAATGTTTTCACATGCACTGCATGTCCATGACTACAGTGACATTATAGGAATTAAAATTCTTGTAGGCCAAAGTCAGGCATGACCATTAAATTTAGAAATGCTCTTTTTGGTAATTAAACATCAAAACTGATCACAGACTGGAATACAGACTAAACACTGCTTTGCCCCAACTCTTGAAAATGAAATCTATAATAATAAGACAGTAACAAATTTGAATCTCCGAAGTTAGCTTACCACAAGAATGATTCACATTTAATCCAATGACTCACAATTCATTCATTTTAATCAAATGACCCACAATTCATCCCAAAAGCCCGCCCAAAATTTAAAACCCATAACACAAAACCCAAAAACCATCTGACACACAACCCAGCAAGGCAACAACCCCTTTCTCTGTCTCTCTTAACCAGCAACTTCTCTCTCTACACCTCTTCTCTGTCATGGCTCACCCCAATATTTTTGTTATGGAATTCATTTGTGTGGTTGCATTAGTTGGTAAATAGTTGTGTTAGGCAGAACTGTGGTGTGATAGTGAGACCTTTGGTAGCCTTTTTGGGTATGAAAATAAATTGTGTGTACAGGTTGAAAATTTTCTAGAGTCTCATTTTTAGGGGAAACTCTGGCCAAATTTTTCAAAATATATTGAGGGTTTAATTTTTTGTCCAATGAATTTATAATTTTTGCTAATTGTTATTTTGTTTTTGGTTACTTAGCGACTTTAGGCACAGACACATACACAAGATCAATTGAACCAATGATCTTAATTTGTTTTAGTTTTGCTTGGATTTTGGACTTTTGTTGTAACAATTTTATATGGGAACTGATATAGATGTTAATTAAATGCGTGCATTTGGAATTGCGGGTTGGATTTGATATATGCAGATCTATATGAATAAACTTAAACTTTATTCTACTGTTGATATTATTTTGTTGTTGCAGTAAATGGTTTTGTTAAGGTCGAATTGGTATGTGATATTGATTCCGATAAATGAATTGGGTCATGTTTTCTTTAAATTCATACGTTTGTTACTAATAAACACATATTTACTAATTATTAGTCATTCGATAAATTACATACATAAGTTAATATTTTTGTGTGTTCTGTTTTTAAAGTAAAAGCTGTCAATTTTTTTTTTAAAATGGTATAACTAAAATAAATAAATTGCTACTTGAAATGTTTGTATGTTATTAAAAATATTTGTATTACGTGATTTGTGCTCGATTTTGTGTTCCACAATATTTTCAGGTATGGGTTTTGTCCATTTTTTTTAAAGAAGAATGGTTGTCGCGATTTGAAATAGTGGACTCGATTCTTTGGGGTGCTCGATTCAAACATGGGTTATTACTAGTAGATATATATCGCTCAGTACTCATTCTCATAGTTATGTTGGAATCCAGAGGACTACACACTAAAAAAATATAATGGAAGAGACTATTGAAGAATGGAAGAACTCTTTCAATTCACTCATACCAAAATGGGTGTATTACATAGGATATATATAGACTTATACAATATAACCTCACTATATAATGCAATAATAAAAATAATAAAGACCTCACTCCTCCATTACTTGAAAAATTAAAATACCACAATTACATTGTCCCCCACCACTAGCAAATTGATAACTCACTAATACAAAAAACTAACTCATATAAATAACTCCTAGAACATGAAAAGTCATGTATATTATTTTTCTCAACATCCCCCCTTTAAACATGATTTTTTTTTTCAAGTCCAAGCAAACTTTTCAATTTGCAAAAAAATCCTCCTTGAGAGGCTTTGTGAAAATATCGACAATTTGGTCTTGTGACTTCACAAACTTGAGCTCCACCTCTTTCTTCGTCACATACTCTCTAATGAATTGGAACTCTATGTCAATATGCTTACTATGATCATGGAACACCAGATTCTTTGCCAATGCTAGTGCCGATTTGTTGTCAATGAAGATCTTCGTCAACTCTTCTTGAGGCAAGTGAAGCTCTTTCAACAAATTTCTAAGTCAAATGGCTTGACAAACACATGATGTAGCCGCCACGTACTTGTCTGCACAAGTTGAAATGGTCACAATGAGTTGCTTCTTTGAACTCCAAGCAAATGCGGTATCTCCCATGAAGAAAACATAACTAGTAGTACTTTTTCTACCATCCATATCTCCGGCCCAATCACTATCACAATAATGGATGCAAATACCTCATCATAGTCAATGCACGATCTTTGACTATAGTCTCTTGCAACCAATCTTACTTTGTACCTCTCTACTTCACCTTTGACATTCTTCTTTGTCTTGTACACCCATTTCACTCCAATAGGAATTTATAAGACTATCACACACTCACCAAAAAATATAATGGAAGAGACTATTGAAGATAGAAAGAACTCTTTCAATTCATTCATACCCAAATTGGTGTATTACATAGGGTATATATAGACTTATGCAATATAACCCCACTATATAATGCAATAATAAAAATAATAAAGATCTCACTCCTCAATTACTTGAAGAATTAAAATACCACAATTACTTTGTCCCCCACTACTAACAAATTGATGACCCACTAATACAAAAAAACTAAATGTATAAAAAAAAACTCCTAGAACATGAAAAGTCATGTATATTATTTTTCTTAACAAGTCATTCTACGAATAGACTGAAAATGCAAGATTTAAGGGACACTACTGTAAACCCCTGTGTGCTTATAGTTATATAAATAATAAGTTGTACGTGTTGCATGTGTAAACCATTAGCTAGGAAGAGAATAACTAGGTGTTGAAGTGATATTTGATCTATAAATTGTTAGTTTTAGATTGGATTGATTTGAAATTTTTACAGTAGAAATTAGATTCCAAGAGACACAAAAGTGTGTTTCACAAGGAGTTCATGAATCGACTTTTAAGTAGGTCAAAATTGGACTGGGAGTCAAAGCTGGAAACTGGATGCACGTTCGGACGCCAAAATCTAGTTTAAACGCCCGTTATTCCTCATACTCTGCTGTGTGACAGAAATCCTGACAGAATAGGTGGTATTGGGAGCAATCCACATTCAAACGCAAAAATCTCCGTCCGAATGCCAATTAGTTATAGTACTTTTGTTTCTGACAAAAACCGAGATACTGGGAGTAAGTCACGTCCGAACACAAACCACATTCGAAGTGACGTTCGAACACTAAATCCACGTTCAAACGCAACGATGGTTACAACAGCAATCAGACTCAAGTAAACTGATCAGAAGCTAACCCTATAAATACTTAAGGACGCCTCTGAGTCATAAGTTATTAGTTCTAAACCCTAAAAAACCTTAGAGAGTGAGGGAGAAGGAGAAAAGACAAGAATGCAAAGGCACATACGCGGAGGAGTTCTTCCTAAACTTGTACATTTAGGCTAGGATCAATATATATGTATGTTTTTTACTCTAAATCATGTATGTGATAGATAATCATTAAATCTTGGTTTCTTGCAAAGTGTATCATGTATTGAATGCGATTATTGTTTAATAGCCATGAAAGTATCGTTCTTGTTATTAAAACCCTAGTTTTCAAGAGAAACCAAATTTCCACGCGTGATACTCTTGTTTTTGATTCCAAATTTCTAGTAGTTGTTTGACAATGAAATTTATACTTCTTGAGGATCTCTTGCTTAGTTTCTTGAAATTGTTCCTTTGGATGGTACTTGTGAAAATATGGTTCTCCAACTACTCGTTCTTTGGTAAATTGGTGTGAAATATAAATATCACCGGTATGGTTGGTATAATGAACATGGGAGACTATTGACCAGGTATCGTAGACTGGGTAGATGCGTTTCTTGTCCTGAGTGGATTTAAAGCTTGTCTACCACTCGTAGTTTGGTTGGTGTCTTGCAGGAACCAAACTACTATTCACTCACGGGTATCGACGCTGAGAGCTAGTATACTATTCTTGGATTGGATTCGTCACTACTGATGCATCAGTATAAGCCCTTTCTAAAGTTGTATATCCTTGCGAGGATTGGATGTGTGATTGTGGGCTAGGATATTCTTAATGTGTGTTTTCATGCTAATTCTTACTACGTACCAGAGATACAAGTTGGAAGTGATATATTGTTTAAAGTTGGTTTTACTCTATATTTATTCTATTGTTTCCTACACAAACTTGAGATCTTGCAAATGTCATTTTTACTTCAAAAGTTTATATGATATCTTGTAAATGGAGACCTTGAAACCTTGTCGGGTTTGGGAAGATGTTGCTACAGATCTTAGTGCTCACCCTCTACTATAATCACTTTACAGATTACGGGTTAGATGAAGAACTCGGATTGGATGAGCAAGTAGATTGGGAAGCCCAAAATGATAGGGATATGGGTCCCGAAGGGGATATTTAAGATTACGTTATTTATTGTTCAGTTTGAAAGGTTGTTTTTGAGACAATGTTTAAGAGTTGTTTTGTTGATTCCGCTACGAGATTTATATTTGGTTTTTGGGATGTAATATAAGGTTTTTAGATTATTTGAGGTTTGGTTGTAATGTTGCTTTACTATACATTTTGGTTTGGATTATGCATTAGTCATTATGAATTATGTTTGGAATTTTTAATTATTTAAGGATATCATTAGTTGCTCTCATGGTTTAAACGTTGTACAAATAGTAATGTCGTCTATAGTGGATTTTGGGGCATTACAAAGCGGTATCAGAGCCCAGAAACTAGATCTTACATGGGAGTTGTAGGTTTGGGTTACACACTAGGGTTGTAAGTAGGAGAGAGATAAACCATAGGTACATCGTTTGGGTATATATGTTTATAAATTGGGTGTGTATGGATACTTTAATAGGAAACTAAAGTGTACCTTGTTGTGTAGAATGAACGGTAGACAGAGACGAGGACGAAGACGTGGAGGTTTCGTGGACCCACCACCACCTCCTCCTCTGGATACTATGAATGGTATCTATCGATGTCTACGGGAGTTGACCACTCTGGTACAAAACCAAAATGTTAACAATGGAAACTATAACCAGAATGGGGCTGCACAACCACTGTCCCAGCAGTGGGACCTGGAGATCTCAATGAGAACCGCAAGATGACGGTGTTGAGAGAATTCTTGAGACAGTGTCTGCCCACTTTCTTGGGGAGTTCTAATCCCATGAACGCGGATAGGTGGATTTGGAGAGTGAAAAGGATGTGCGATAGCATGGGAATAGTGGAAGATCTCCGAGTGGGGTTGGCTACTTACCTACCGGAAGGGGAAGCAAACCACTGGTGGGATTCAGTTAAACGGACGAGGGATATTGATGCAATGACTTGGGTGGAATTTGACCAAGTGTTTCAGGATAAGTACTTCCCAACATCAGTGAGGGATAGAATGAGTACGGACTTCTTGACTGTACGACTGGACAGGCGGGGGTTGAGTATGAGCGCAAGTTTGATGAATTGTCATGCTATTCCACTAAGTTCATATCCACTAAGGCTAGGAGGACTAAACGGTTCGAGCAGTGCTTGAGACCTGTGATCAAAGAGAAGCTAGTGACCCACAAGATTCAAGAATATGGAGATTTGGTGGACCGAGCCACACTGGTGGAGAGGGGACACGGAACTCGGAAGGTGGCAAGCCTTGGCGAGAGGAGGTATAATCAAGGCAAGCAATATCAGTGGTGGAGTATAGAGAGCGGCTCCCTACTGACGACCGCAGTAGGTTGTTGGACAGAGATCGCAACCAATTAGAGGAGATGGGGGCTTACCGGAGAAGGCAGGAGTAGATCCTCGAGTCTATTTTGATTGTGGAAGTTTATGGCATATTCGGAATCATTGTGATGTCCCGATTCCTGGGGGTTCCGATTAACCCGTTGATCACCCATCAACCTGCGATACCGCAGAACCCGATAACACATAATGATACCCCATTCACCGGAGTCCATAACTTTTAACAAAATCTAGACAAAGTCTCTTTTGTACAGGGAGCTCTATCTAACACACAAAACATGTGCAATCTTAACCATTAACCACACCAAGTCTCAATCATCAATATAACATTGAATACCAACATCCCCGACATTCATCCATTTACAAAAGAATAATATCCATAAGAGTCTCATTACATGCTTTTAACAAAATGTCAGTTTTGTACTTAAAATATACCAGGTCAAATGTAAATATATACAAGAGACTACAAAATATAACTCAAGAACCCTAGCCCCGGCTCTGTCATCAATTCAGGCCCAAGTGAGGGCCGTTAGCGAACACCTGTCCAATACTTGAAATATATTCCCATAAAGGGTGACCCACGCTCAATAGAATATCTCCTATGGAGATCACCTCCCAACTCAGATGCATATGAAATGTCAAGTACAAACATCATGTCAAACATCCATCATAAACAAATACTATCATTCTATGTCATGCTATGAGATTAGAACTCACGCATGCAATGCAACACCGAGCCCCACCGACTCCCATAACATATTCTATGCCATTCGTATGCATCCGAACATTCCAAATCTCCGCCATTAATGTTAAACATCCAATGACTATTTTATAAAAATCTATGTCTTTCTGTGATGGGTATTTACGGACTTCCACCAACGATCATCCAACCGACACAGAATTTATGGACTTCCACTGACGGTTTCACTTACACTGACACACTTTATAGACTCTGTTAAGAGTATTAGGGTAGTATGTGTAAATTGTCTAGAGTAAGAGGGTGTATGTGTAATTCTTATTACTGTGAGTTAACTATAAATACTAGTGATGTATGAGAGCTAGGTTAAGTTTTTAACCTCTCTCTGTTTCTCTCTAATATTATGTTAATCTTCTACAATTGACATGGTATCAGAGCAATACGATCATAAATATATATTCTAAATAAATTAATTTTTTGTTCGTACTGTTGGTACTGGTGGTGGTGTGCTGTGGTTGTGTTGTGGTGGTGTGCTGTGGTTCGTTGTTGTCTTGGTTATTCGCCGACGTCGTTTGTTGTTCGTCTTGGTGGTTGAGCTGTCGTTCGTGGTGGTGTTGTGGTACTGCTAGTGTGGTGGTGTTGTGGTGGTCCCGTTGGGTGTGGTGGCGCGATCGTTCGTGGTCGTGGGTGGTCTCTGTTCATCGTCGAATAGCGCCGTCGTCGTGTGGTGGTGTGGCTGCTGGGATCGTGTGACGCCGTCGTGTGGTGGTGTCGTGTGGCTGTTGAGGTGGTGTGGTGGTTCCTGTTGGTTGTGGCGCCGTCGGAGATTAGTTCTCCTAAAACCCTAGCTCGACGAAGAAGAAAGGATCCAAACCCGTGGAGTCGGATCTGATCCAGATCGGGTTTGGATCACGGTTTTAAATTAAGTCCAGATCAATAGTTTCTGGTCCAGCCCAAGTCCTGGTCCAGCCCACGGTCCAGGTTCAGCGATCCTGGTTCAGATCGGGTTTGGAAACCGGTTCATACCGGTTCAGCAGTTCAGAGAGCCCAGCCGGTCCGGTTCAGCAGTTCAGAGAGCCCAACCGGTCCGGTTCAGCGGTCCAGCTAGGGTTTCAAGCCCGGTTCAGAGGTCCAGAGGGCTCTGCAGGTCCGGTTCAGTGGTCCAGTCCGGTTTTTCAGCCCGGTTCAGTGGTCCTTTGGGCTAAACCGGTCCGGTTCAGCGGTTCAGGAGCTCCAGCAGGCCGGTTCAGTGGTTCCAGCCCAGTTTTCAGGCCGGTTCAGTGGTTCCAGCCCAGTTTTCGGGCCGGTTCAGTGGTTCCATCCCAGTTTTCAAACCGGTTCAGGCCCGGTTCATTAAGTTTTAGACCGGTTCAGGCCGGTTTCACCTGTTTTGTCTCCAGATCAGTGATCCAACAATCTTCTCTTCTTCGGTTCAGCAGTGCAGTAGGTGATTCTTGTCCGGTTCAGTGATCCAGTGCTTTTCCTTTTCTATTTGCTGCACTTATGGGACCCAAACAAGACTCTGGGTTGGTTACTATTACACGAGAGGAGTATGCTCAGTTCTTGTCCCAACAACAGGCTGTTACATCTCCCTCCACTGCTACTTTTGTCCAGTCAGGTACTACTTCCACTTGTTTATTGTCCTCCACTCGCAGTCCTTGGATCATAGACTCTGGTGCTTCTGACCACATGACTGGTGCGTCTAGTATTTTTTCCACTTATCAGCCTACTAGTTCCACACGTAGTGTCACTCTTGCTAATGGTACTTGTTCTAAAGTTTCAGGTTTGGGGACTACTCACTTGAGTTCTGATATGTCCCTATCTTCCGTGTTATTTGTTCCTCAGTTTCCTTTTAGTTTACTTTCCATTAGCAAGATTACTCGTTCTCTCAATTGTTCCGTAACATTTTATCCATCCTATTGTGTCTTTCAGGATCTCAAGACGAAGAGGAAAATTGGTACGGGACATGAAGCTGGTGGCTTATATTACCTTGATTTTGACTCACCTACTCGGGCTCTACAGACCTCGTTGTCTCCTTTTCAATGGCATTGTCGCCTTGGACATCCTTCTCTCCAGAATCTAAAACGTCAAGTTCCCCGTCTTAGTGGTGTGTCATCTTTGTCTTGTGAAGCTTGTCAACTTAGTAAGCATCACCGTGTATCATTTCAGTCTCGAGTCAATAATCGTGTGTCTAGTCCATTTGAGTTGGTACATTCTGATGTATGGGGTCCAATAAAGAATATTTCATCTAATAAATATCCTTATTTTGTGACATTTGTGGATGACTATTCTCGTGTGACTTGGTTGTTTTTTATGAAAGCTCGGTCTGAATTATTCTCTATATTTGAGACCTTTCGTAAAGAAATAAAAACTCAGTATGGTTGTCGTATACGTATTTTACGTTCTGATAATGCTCGGGAATATGAATTTGATCCTTTTTCAGCTTATCTTAGTAAAACTGGCATTATTCATCAGACTTCTTGTGCTTACACATCTCCACAGAACGGTGTTGCTGAACGCAAAAACCGTCATTTGTTGGAAGTCACCCGTGCCTTGTTATTCCAGATGAATATTCCCCGGTATCTTTGGAGTGATGCTGTTCTTACTGCTTGTCATCTTATTAACCGTATGCCATCCTCTGTGTTAAATGGGCAAAGTCCATATTCTGTCCTTTTTCCTAGTAAGCCCTTATTTTCCTTACCACCTAAGGTTTTTGGTTGTGTCTGTTATGTTCACAATTTGGGTCCTGGGTTTGATAAACTTGACCCTCGAGCTACCAAATGTGTATTTCTTGGTTATTCCCGCACACAGAAGGGGTATCGTTGCTACAGTCCTTCTCTGCGCCGATACTTTACTAGTGCCGATGTCACGTTTGAGGAATCTGTTCCATATTTTTCAGCACCTTCTCAGCCTTTGGATTTAGACTTTGGGTCATCTCCTGTACCACCATGTACTTCAGATATTCCGCTGCCCATTGTGTTGCCCTCTCCTTTACCTCTCCGTGTCTACTCTCGCCGTCCTCGCCCATCGACTGAGGTGCCCGTACCATCTTCCTTGCCGTCTGCTGATCCTGGTCCATCAGGTAATTTAGACTCTCTACCTATTGCTCTTCGCAAAGGTACTCGTTCGTGTGTTACTAATCATCCAATTGCTCATTTTGTTTCATATGATGTCTTATCTCCTGTCTTCTCTTGTTTTACCTCTCAATTATCTACTATATCTATTCCTAAGCGTTTACAGGATGCATTATCTGAACCGGGTTGGAGGAAAGCTATGGAGGATGAGATGGATGCCTTACATCATAATGGGACTTGGGATCTTGTTCCTTTACCTCCTGGTAAACGAACTGTTGGTTGTCGTTGGGTGTATACTGTTAAGTTTCATCCGGATGGTTCTGTGGAGCGTCTCAAAGCCCGGCTTGTTGCAAAGGGCTTTACTCAGACTTATGGTGTTGATTATGAGGAGACTTTCTCTCCTGTTGCTAAAATTTCCTCTGTTCGTATCTTGATTTATTTGGCTGCTAATCTTGATTGGCCCTTGTTTCAGTTAGACGTCAAGAATGCCTTCTTGCATGGTGACTTAGTTGAAGAGGTATACATGGAGCAGCCACCTGGGTTTACTGCTCAGGGGGAGTATAGTAAGAGTGTGTGTCGGTTAAAGAAATCTTTGTATGGTTTGAAGCAGTCACCGAGGGCATGGTTTGGTAAGTTTTCAGATGCAGTTTTGGAGTTTGGTCTCCTTCGATGTCAGACAGATCATTCTGTGTTTCATAGACAGACAGATGCTGGATATGTGCTATTGGTAGTCTATGTAGATGATATTGTGATTACTGGGAATGATTCTGAGGGGATTGCCAAGTTAAAAGTGTTCTTGCAGGATCGATTTCACACTAAGGATTTGGGAAAACTCAGGTATTTCTTGGGTATTGAAGTGGCTCGATCTAAACAAGGTATTTGTTTATCCCAGAGGAAATATGTGCTTGACATGCTAGAGGAAGCAGGTTTGCTGGGTGGCAGGCCTATTGATGTTCCTATGGATCCGAATCAGAAACTATTGATGGATGATGGTACACTGTTTGAGAATCCGGGTCGGTATCGCAGATTGGTTGGGAAGCTCAATTATCTCACTATTACTCGACCGGATATTTCTTATGCAGTCAGTATAGTAAGTCAGTTCATGGGGTGTCCTAGAGTACCACATTGGGAGGCAGTTACTCGTATTCTACGATATCTCAAACGAGCTCCTGGACTTGGATTGTTATATCGAGCTAATGGACATCTTAGAGTGGAAGGTTTCTCAGATGCTGATTGGGCTGGCTCTCCTTCTGATCGGAGATCTACCACTGGTTATTGTACTTTCTTAGGAGGTAACGTTGTCTCATGGAAAAGTAAGAAACAATCTGTGGTAGCGAGATCCAGTGCTGAAGCTGAGTATCGGGCAATGGCACATACGACGAGTGAGTTGACTTGGTTACTACACTTCCTCCAGGAAATTGGACTTCCAGTTCAACATCCTTTACAGTTGTTCTGTGACAACCAGGCAGCTATCCATATCGCTGCCAATCCTGTGTTTCACGAGAGAACCAAATATATTGAGGTTGATTGTCACTTTATTCGGGACAAGATAGTAGGTGGGGAGATTACAACTCCATTTGTGAAATCTGAAGATCAACTTGCAGATATGTTTACCAAAGCATTGAGTCGTACACGTCTTACAGCGATTTGTTCCAAGCTTGGATTATATGATATATATAGTCCAGCTTGAGGGGGAGTGTTAAGAGTATTAGGGTAGTATGTGTAAATTGTCTAGAGTAAGAGGGTGTATGTGTAATTCTTATTACTGTGAGTTAACTATAAATACTAGTGATGTATGAGAGCTAGGTTAAGTTTTTAACCTCTCTCTGTTTCTCTCTAATATTATGTTAATCTTCTACAATTGACAGACTCAATACCAACGGAAGTGCGTATCCAAAATTAACAGATCTTACACCCAAGGGAGAATCTAATCCTTCTTGCTAATCCCGACACTCTTTTCAATACAAACCCGTGCGACCTAGTCAGACTTAGGTTCAACTTTCCCGAGCCTACGTATCAACCCACCAAGAATGGTGTTTGATTAAAAGCATGCACACACACCCACACTCATGTCAGACGCCCACAAATGCGATGCTACTCGTACATATGCAAATATAATGTACAATTGCAATTCATATCATCATGTTCATCATATCATAAAGTATATAATAAACACGTCCATTTTCTATAAACATTCCAAGCATGTCTCATATGATTTCAATTCAAATAACATACTTGAACCCTAAACATTTGATCAAACACTTAGTGGGCATAAATGTGAACACATAGCATACCCAAATAAGTCATTCCATCAAACTCAAACATCTTACTACCGGTAGGTCGTGCCTCCTCTCCTACCGGTAGGTTCACATTTTCATAACCAAACTCAAATCAAGCTAGAAATGGTTTTTAACATTCCCATATACTCATTTTTCATACCCTAGATACACTTGGTGTGAGCTAACATGTGAGATTACATCTCTATAACCCTACCCATTTCATATCGAAACCCTAAGATGAAAGTAAATCTAGATAGGAGAAAACCCTATATCTTGTAGATTGAGCATGAGGTAGAACAACTCTTCACAATGCTTCGTTCAATTCTGAGCCAAAACATTAAATTTCACAATGTGTCGAAAATAGACTTGGTTGGTACTGGCGCGTAACCCTCGTCGAGTGGAGCATCTTTTACTCTTGCTCTATCTCGATCCAACAAACGGATATCCGTATATCGATGGAAGAAGTGAAGAAGACTTTGAGAGTTTCTCCTTTCTCCCTCTCTCAGCTGAAACTTGGAGGAAATGGGTAGAAGACCCTAAAATCTTCTTGTTTATACTTCCTTAAATGTTTGGCCCTCATTGCGCCAAACGTCTCGTTTTAACGGGTCCAATTTTATCCCGAACCAATTAAATCTTGTCTCACGTTTAGTATATTTTTATTCAACTAATTTTAAATCATTTCTCGGGTCCTGCGAATAAAATCTGATCGTAATAATGTTAGTCACTTCGTAGTACGCAAAAAATCCGACTATCTTAGAATTCAATAAAAGTTGACCCGGTAACTAGATTTTACAAGGCGAACCCAACGGTGAGGTCCGTTTCGTCATCCGATTTATATAAAAATTCACGCCGTTGACTCGTTTTATATGTTTTGAAACCTTGTCCGCTTTGAGAAAATGTTGCAACAGAACTTAGTGCTCTCCCCTTACTATTATCACTTTACAGATTATGGGTTAGAGGAAGAACTTGGATTGGATGAACAGGTAAATTGGGAAGTCCAGAATGATGGGAATGTATTGTGTTATTTATTGTTCAGTTTGAAAAGTTGTTATTTAGACAATGTTTAAGAGGTTGTTTTGTTGATTCCGCTACGAGATTTATATTTAGTTTTTGGGATGTAATAGAAGGTTTTTAGATTATTTGAGGTTTGGTTGTAATTTTGCTTTACTGTGTATTTTGGTTTGGATGATGCATTAGTTTTGATGGATTATGTTTGAAATTTTCAATTATTTAATGATATCATTAGTTGCTCTCATGATTTAAATGTTGTATAAATAGTAATGCCGTGCAGAGTAGATTTTGGGGCGTTACAACTACCGGCTAACTAGACAAAAATACCCATGCACAATCAGTGTGTAAAGGGATAAACCCATGTAATTTGCTACAGACAATTCCGACCAATATACAATTTATCCACTAAAATTATTCAAAATCAATAACAGTGAGCCTAATTCAAAACAGAACCATGTTTTTTCATCTACTGAACAAATATTTGATTGAAAACTCACAGGCTTTAAATTGATAGAAAGCACAAGATTGCAGATGTGTCTAGCAGGTAAGTTCAAGCACTAAAGCGCATACGCAAACACAGTTTTCGGTGTTATTCGGTCTATTACAGATCAGCACAAACTCATTTAAAAGTACCCAAAGAGCCTTTAAACATTGGAAACTCCATCATATGGTTAAAAGTACTCAATAACCAGTTGCTAATAATAAGCCTCAACCCTGCAAATCCCGTTATCAATAAGCCCCATTCTTCCAGTGAATCAAAAAAAGTATAGGTAATATAGTGCTTCAGTGCATAAAACTGAAAATCAGAAGCCCGGTAAGGTTGACTCACCCGTTTTATTGACTCAGCAGTCAGCAGTCTGAAGACCAATACGTCAACCGCAGAGCTAGTTGGGGAGAGAGAGAGAGAGAGAGAGTAAAAGAAGATAAGACCCATGTGGCTAGAGCATCTTTAGGTGCGTGAAACATGAACGAGAATATGCACCAAAAGGAAAGAGGTCATCACAACCAACATCAATCATTGTCAGCTTTCTTGTCCTAAGTAATTCATTTTGCCCGCCTGACTCAATTGCCTGTGCAAATTGGACTTTTCTGAAAATATATTTTGTTTCTACCAGTACCATTGAAAATTGGTGGGGTTGGTTGGGGTTCGAGGTGGGGATGAGAGATAGGTTCTTTATGAAGTTTTAAGGAAGTTCAAACCTACGCTCAAGAACGGACCTCCTTGAAAGAGATGGCTACAGACCCAGAGTTTAAAATTGGTGGCAGCTATTGCGGTCCCGATAAATGAGAATTACGGATTTGGTTATTTTATTATTTATAATCAATAACTACTAATTAAGCAGCATTGAAGTTAGCTGGCTAAAGGACATCACTTTGAGCATCTTTAATCATAACTCAAATTTAAATTTAAATTTGAGTAAAAAGATTGATTTGATATAAGAACATCTCAAACTATTACTTAAATTTAAATTAATATTTTAGTAAAAAACTTGATTTGATACAAAACGCTCTAATGAATAAACTCAAATTTAAAGAAAGAAAAATTCAAATTTAAATGAGGGCAAACCTATTAAAAAAAAACAATGATAACCATTGGATCTTTAAAAGTGGGTGAAATTTCACCATTAAATATTTGAGTAAGGATTTGAGTCTTCCTTAATTTGAGTAAAAAAATGAGTCTCCCTTGATTTGGTATAAGTTTGAGTCAAAGGTTGGAGTAAGTTTTTTGGGCTTTTTTACTCAAATTTAAATTTGAGTCTAAATTTGATTCAGGTTTGGAAATGCTCTAAAGAGCTGCAATAGACAAACTCAAATTTAAAGGAGAAATCTAAATTTAAATGAGGACAAACACAAATTTAAAAGAGAATAAAGATGACAATTGGATCTTTAAAATAAGGTAAAATCTCACCATTAAAGATTTTGGGTAAGGATTTGAATCTCCCTTAATTTGAGTAAAAAAATGAGTCTCCCTTAATTTAGTATAAGTTTTAGTCACAGATTAGAGCAAGTTTTTTAGGTTTTTTTACTCAAATTTAAATTTGAGTCAGGGTTGGAAATACTCTTATCTCATATTTTATAATATTTTGGACACTTAATATATGTTCGCACCCCTTTCTATTAAAAATGAAATTTGCAATGGTAAATCAATTTTAATATAATATTGTTTACACTCAAAAATTAAAAAAAAAATTGAGGGTGACACGTGGAAGGAATTTGATGGTTACGAGAGAGTTAGTAAGAGTCCACAATTAACATGGCGGTTAGAGAAATAGGACTCTTGGAATTCTGAGAAACGAGAAAATGTAACATCATAAGTCGCCAATTGAAAATAGTTTAACACATGTTCACGTATTTCAAGGGACAGAGGTTATGATCACAAGTCATGGTCGGAAAAGATAGATCAACAGTTGAGAGTCATCTCTATAAATAGCAGAGGCTAAGCTACCGGAAAGAGATCTTATGATCAAAACACAAATACTCTTCACAGAGCCGTCCCATCTTTTTACTCAATCCTTGCTTCCAAGCAACCTTTACTTTCCCTGTAATACATCACTTCGATGATCTTTTGTTGATTTCATTTAATGCTAAGTCCAGCATTCGATTCATCTTCTAGATTCGAATAAAATTAACTTGTTACTTTGAATTTCCACTATTTAATTTCAGTAGTGTTTACACATCTTTGACCGGTGAAATTATTTAAAGTCTTTGAATCTCCAAGGCATAGAAAAGAACCTAGAGATAACCTTATGGCTCCCTACTATCGTCTGAACAATCACGATTTTTAGAACCCCGTATCAGTTCGATTAGGTAAGGTCGTACGTGTTTGGATTTTAAGTCCACCTAGACTTTGGCTATGACACCCCGAAATTCGGGGGTCCGTTGATTACCCATCAACCCGCGGAATACCTGTAGATACCGAGTAACTCGATATCACACTGTTATGCCCCATTTACCGGGGTCCACAACTTAACGAAATTCGGGCAAAGTCTCCTTTGTACAGGGAGCTCTACCCAAAATCCAACCTGTGCAATATAACTTCACATGACCCATCCGAGGCCCAATATAAAACAATGACCGCACTGGGTCCATTTATAAGTAAACATTGGCCACACCGGGTCCAACTATCCATACCATTATCAAAACATGCAATGTTGTATCAAAAATAGTCCATAACAGTTCGATTACAATTCTTTTACATATACATGCCCAAAAACATAGTTTGCTCCAAAAGTTTTACAAAAGGGGTTATAAAGCCACAAATCGGCTTTCTTCACTCTTGCGGCCCCGTATGAGAGCCATTCACCGGAGTGAATCCCGCATCTGAAATGTTTTCCCGTATAGGGTGAGCCACGCCCAATAGAGTATTTCCTAGAGGCTACTCCCCACCTATGTGCATATGTAATGTTTACATGCAAACGATAACACTTTATATCCATTTCAACAAGAACGTGCAATTCCATGTTGAAAAATCATAATGTCATGCCATGAAATGAGATGAGACTCACTCATGCATGTGAAACCCGGATAAATTTAATTTTTTGTGAATAAGGGCAAAATGGTCATTTGCCATCCTAATGCTTATTTGAAATACTCATACTCTAGACCTCGGATGAAGAAACGGAGTTCGCCGTTGGATTCGTATCGCGGAATCTAGTCACCCTGTCAAATTTCGTCAAATTCTGAGATAGTCGGATTTTTGCACGTCGTTCGAGGCGACTGCATGACGAATGACATTTTAAAGGTCCCCAATAATGGATTTTATAAAATTTCCTTAAAATTAAGTTAAAGTTCAAATAAAATTAATTTGAACTTAATCCGAGGTATAATGAATCGTTTCGGGACGAAAAACGGACCCGGAAGTCAAAAATATGCGGTGCGATGTGGACCACACATTTTTGCCTATATATACCCTCTTAAATCAGTTTTTTGGGACACAAAAATATCTCTCCTTAGCTGCAAGCAGCCGGCCAAGACCAAAGAGAAAGAAAAAAAAAATTCTTCAACCTTCCCGCTTCGATTCCGGGAGTTCTGTCGGTCGGAATCCGTCGATCCAAGAGGCAAAGTTCATCTCCTCGACGAGGGCTACGCGTACGTACCAAGAACGAGAGATTTCACCAAAGATTCAAGTGGAGTCTTTGGAGAAATCAAGGATATGTTGGTGTTCTTGAGGTGTTCTTGAAGCTTTGAAGCTCTAGTCTTCATCTCACGCTTCAAAAGGTAGGGGTTTCCTACTTGGGTTGATTCCTAGTCTAGAATGCTTCTAGGAAATGCTTGGGTTATGTATGCATATATATATGATCTATACATATGTCTATGGTTATGGAAGTGGAAGAGTGAGCCTAGAAATGGCTTAGGCTAGCTTCTAGCTTGATTTTGATATATGGAAGTTACATGTGATTGTTCTTGTAACTTAGGGAAATTTGAGGCATGCTATGTGATTTATAAGTTGTGCCTTGAAGGTGTTTGATAAAATGCCTTGCTTGATTTAAATGGTTGTTTGATGTCATTGGAATAACATGTTTGAATATGTTGTTGATATGTTGAGCATGATGAATTATGAAATTTATATACATGTGATATAAAGTTTCATGGAATATGATGATATATGGTTTGTATTGCTCATATGACATCAATTGCATATTGGGCATGGTCATGACATCACATTCATGGGTGTAAGTCATAGGTGTGTGTGTGCATAGTTAATCAAATGCCACTCTTGGTATTTGACAAGGGACTCGGAAGGAAGGGATCGAAGATCCCGTTTAGTCGCATAATTGCATGAGAGATAAATTGGGTCGGGGTTAGCAAGAAGGGCTAGAATATCCCTCGGGTGAAAGACTCGTTGATAGGATTCGCACTCCGTTGGTGTAAAAGGCCATAAAGTGTGTCGGTATACGCGGAACCGTGGGTTGAAGTCCTGAAATTCCGTGTCGGTTGGGTGCCGTTGGTGTAAGTCCATGAATGTCCACCTCAAGAAAGACCCTAGCTTTGTAAAATGTCATTGATGTGTAACATAAATGACGGATTCACACATTGGCACTTGCGTGTGTTGGGGAACCAAGAAGGGCTCGGATTGAGTGCATGAATGAGTCTCACCTCGTTGCATGACATGTCATGAAAAATTCCATATCTGAGTTGTATAAACATGATTAGAATTGTTGTGAATAATTGAGTATTGCATATGAGCATTCCATGTGCATCTAGGTGGGGAGTAGCCTCTGTAGGGAATTTTCTACTAAGCGAGGCTCACCCTATACGGGAAACAATTTCAGGTGTGGGGTTTGCACCGGCGGATGGCTCCCATGTAAAGCATCAAGGGTGAAGGAGGCCGACCTGTGGTCTTAGTGCATGATTTTGTAAACCTTTTGATTAACATGGTTTTGACTTGTAAAGTTTTCATGAATAAATGTAATAGAACTTATATGGGTTATTGTTAAACTAATCTTGCATGTTTTGATATAAGTATTGATAAATGGACCCAGTGCAGTCAAGTTTTACTTATAAATGGACCATGTGTGGTCATTGTGTTATATTGGGCCTCGGATGGGTCATGTTAATGTATACTGCACATGTTGTGTTTTGGGTAGAGCTCCCCGTACAAAGGAGACTCTGTCCGAATTTCGTTAAAATTAAGGACCCCGGAAAATGGGGCATAAATGTGTGATATTGAATTACTCGGTATCTAAAGGTGTTTCGCAGGTTGATGGGTAATCAACGGACTCCCGAATTTAGGGGCATCACAGTTTGGTATCAGAGCTTAGGTATACGATTTACCTAAGACTTGAGGGACATGGGTCTAGACCATTGCATTCCATACGCATTTCATGTTATGTGCTCTACTTGCTACATGTTATGTGTTACTTGTTGTGTGAATTATATACATGGTAGAATGTATATGGAAAGGAGGAACACTAGGGTTAGAAAACATAACCTTGGGTTCGGAAAAGGGATGAACGGGATAGTTCAAGGGTTAAACGTCTACTAGTATGTGACACATGTTCTACTAGGGGGGACAATGAGAGAATTCTCAACGTTTGTGTTTGATCCCTAACTTTGGGTACTAAATTGTTAGTCTATTGCTATCTGATGTGTGTGTAGATGGAAAATAGAGGAAGAGGAAGAGGGCGCGGTCGAGGCCGAGGCCGAGGCGGTGGGAGGAACAACCCACCACCACCTACTACTGACCAACAAGCCTTCATAGAGGCTCTTGGTACAATGGTTGCCACACTCACACAGACGGGTGCAGGTGGAGGCCAAGGAGGCTCCAGTCATCTCCAGAAGTTCAAGGCACATCAGCCTCCGATCTTCATGGGAGGAGCGGACCATATAGTAGCTGACCATTGGTTCCGACAAGTGGATAGGGTTTTGAGGGCTATGGAGATCACCTCCGACGCCACCAAGATAACTCTAGCTACATTTCAGCTGGAGGGGGAATCCCTGGTGTGGTGGGATTGGGGTGAAAGACTCCAAGGACTTGGAGGCTATGACTTGGATTGAGTTCAAGGAACTCTTTATGGGAAAGTACTTCCCGGCCGTAGCAAGACATGCAAAGGCCCGGGAATTCCTGGATTTGAGGCAAGGCACCATGACGGTGATGGAGTACGTTGCTAAATTCACCGAATTAGCACGGTTCGCCGATGACTACGTGGCTACAGATACGGCCAAAGTCAGAAAGTTTGAGGATAGGCTGAAGTTATCCATCGGGGGTAAGATTGTGGGTCTTCTCCTACAAGACTTCAACTTGATGGTCCAGACAGCCATGGCCATTGAGAGAGAAGTGGATGATGCAAGAAACATCCGGGAGGCGGGTGTGAAGGACAAGAAGAAGGAGGGCCAATCCTCTTCTTCTAGTTCTGGAAAGAGGCAGATGACTTTTCCTCCGCAAGGGCAACAAGGAAAAGGCTGTAGCCATCAAGGCCAAGGCCACAGTCGATCCTCCCAAGGCGGGGGAAACCCGGGGACTACATATCAGGCGGGGCAGAAAACATGTTTCCATTGCCGCCAGCCGGGTCACATGAAGCGGGATTGTCCTCAGCGGCAAGGATCCCAAAGCTACGGATCGTCACAGTCTTAGACTTCGGTGGGGCTACCACAGACCCAGTATACTCCTCACTACCCTACCATGGGCCGGGGGAGTCAGTATCAGTACCAGGGTGCTGCACAAGGCCCTACCACTTCACGTGCGGGGACACCGCAAGCTGGCCAGATGGGCCAAGGCATGGGTCGGGGACAAGGCCAGGGCTCACAAGCCGGGACTTCAGGGACTCAAGGGCGTGTCTACCACAGACTGAGCCGGCAGATTTGTCGGTGATACAGGGTACATTTCTACTTTCCTGCTTATGGGCTAGAGTATTGTTTGATTCTGGTGCATCGCATTCATTTATTGTTGCATCTTGTGTGAAAGACTTGGGTTTAGAGGTTGAGACCTTAGAAGAGCCATTGCACGTGAGTTCTCCTCTAGGTGTTAGGGTGAGGGTTGATTAGATATGTCGGGGGTGTGAGTTAGAGATCTCAGGGATTCTACTCACCGTGGACCTTCGGGTCATGGACATGTCGGAGTTCGATGTAATCCTTGGGATGGATTGGTTGGCGGCACACCGAGTCATCATTTATTGTGATCCGAAACGGGTCACTGCTTACACACCGGATGGGGTTTGTTTCAAGTTTCAGGGGGATAAGCACGATGCTTTACCCCAAGCCGTGTACGACTCTAGATGGCACGGACAGTTGATGGGTTGGCTAGCAAGTCTTACCCTAGAGGACGAGGTGAGACAGGAGTTTGGTCTACCTCGGGTTGTGTGTGATTATGAGGATGTTTTTCCGGATGAACTACTGGGATTACCTCCACATAGGGATGTAGACTTCACTATTGAGTTGCATCCAGGTACATCGCCCATTTCTATGACTCCACATAGGATGGCGCCTGCTGAGTTGCAAGAACTCAAGGTCCAATTGCAGGAATTGTTGGATAGGGGGTTCATTAGACCGAGTACCTCACCTTGGGGCGCTCCGGTGTTATTTGCAAAGAAGAAGGACAAAACCCTTCGACTATGCATAGATTACCGGCAGTTGAATAGGGTTACTATCAAGAATAGGTACCCTTTGCCGAGGATTGATAACTTGTTTGATCAGCTGAGAGGGGCGCGGGTCTACTCCAAGATAGATCTCCGCACCGGTTACCATCAGTTGAGGGTTAGGGAAGCAGATATCCCTAAGACGGCGTTCAGAACGCGGTATGGGCATTTCGAGTTCACAGTGATGCCATTCGGATTGACAAACGCCCCGACGACATTCATGGATCTCATGCATAGGGTGTTCCAACCCTACCTTGATCAGTTTGTCATGGTCTTTGTTGACGACATTTTGATCTACTCCAAGTTTGAGGAGGAGCATGAGGGTCACTTGAGGATTGTTCTCCAGGCCTTGAGAGACCATCAGTTGTATGCCAAATTTAGTAAGTGTGAATTTTGGCTTACTGAGGTGAAATTCTTGGGGCATGTAGTGTCGGCTACGGGTGTATCCGTGGACCCGAAAAAGGTCGAGGCAATTATGAATTGGGAGAGGCCGAAGTCAGTCTTCGAGATACGCAGTTTCTTGGGATTGGCAGGGTACTATAGGAGGTTCATTGAGGACTTCTCTCGATTGGCTGCACCTATGACTAGGTTGACTCGGAAAGAGGTCAAGTTCGAGTGGAATGATTCTTGCGAGAAGGCATTCCAGGCGTTAAAGAGGAGGCTTACTTCAGCTCCTATCTTGATAGTTCCGGAAAGGGGACAGAGGTACACAGTTTATTGTGATGCCTCGAAGGACGGACTGGGATGTGTCTTGATGCAGTCCGGGAGGGTGGTAGCTTATGGTTCTCGGCAGTTAAAGAACCACGAGCAGAATTACCCCACACATGACATGGAATTGACGGCCATTGTCTTTGCCTTGAAGGCTTGGCGTCACTACCTGTATGGCGAGCAGTTTGAAGTGTTTTCGGACCACAAGAGTCTGAAGTACATTTTCACACAGCGGGACCTCAACATGAGGCGACGCAGGTGGATGGAGTACCTCGAGGACTACGATTTCACGTTGCATTACCATCCCGGTAAGGCAAATGTGGTGGCTGATGCACTCAGCCGAAAGTCACGGGGAGTTGTGGCTAGTGTGGTTTCCCGAGAGTGGCAGATGCTCGAGACTGTGGGACAGTTCGGGCTACATTACACTGATTATATTCAGGGTACTTTGGGGAGCTTGGTGGCTACACCTTCCCTACTGAACAGGGTTATTGAGTCCCAGGGACAGGATACTGAGTTAGTGTCCATCAGGAACCGAGTATGATTGGGTACGGGTGATGAAGGCTGGGCCATTCATACAGATGGTAGTCTTCGGTTCAGGGGACAGATTGTGGTTCCCCAGTCTGCGGATCTGAGAGAGGAGATCCTTAGGGAGTTTCATTGCTCCCGTTTTGCAGTTCATCCAGGGGGCACGAAGATGTATCATGATCTTCGTCGCCAGTATCATTGGAATGGGATGAAGAGGCAAGTTGGCGACTTTGTCAGTCGATGTCTCACGTGTCAGCAGGTTAAGGCTGAACACCAGAGACCAGCAGGTTTGCTCCAGCCCTTGGAGGTAGCTGAGTGGAAGTGGGAACATGTCACGATGGATTTTGTGACCCACTTGCCACGGACATCGGGGGGACATAACGCGGTATGGGTGATAGTGGACCGGCTTACCAAGTCGGCACATTTTTTGGCGGTGCGGATGACCTTCACACTGGAGGAATTCTGCAAGTTATATATACGAGAGATTGTCCGGTTGCATGGGGTACCCGTATCTATAGTATTGGATCGGGATCCCAGGTTTACGGCCCATTTTTGGGAGAGTTTCCAACGAGCCATGGGGACACAGCTGATGATGAGCACTGTTTTTCATCCCTAGACGGACGGTCAGTCTGAGAGGACTATCCAGACTTTAGAGGACATGCTGCGGGCATGCGTCCTAGATCTCAAGGGTAGCTGGGAAGATCATTTGCTCTTGGTGGAGTTCGCCTATAACAATAGTTATCAGGCGAGTATACAGATGGCACCCTATGAGGCATTGTACGGGAGGTCATGTCGTTCTCCGGTTTGTTGGACGAAGGTAGGAGAGAGGTCTTCTACGGGTCCGGAATTGGTAAAAGACACCTCGGAGATGGTAAGCTTGATAAGGAAGTGTCTTCTCACGGCTCAGAGCCTACAGAAGAGCTACGCCGATAGACGGCGGCGACCTCTAGAGTTTGAGGTGGGAGATCATGTCTTCTTGAAGGTGATGCCTACGAGAGGAGTGGTCAGATTCGGCAAGCGAGGAAAGCTGTCACCGAGGTATATCGGGCCCTTTGAGATACTTGAGAGGGTTGGTACAGTCGTTTACCGGTTGGCGTTACCGCCAAACCTATCAGGTGTTCATGCGGTATTCCATGTCTTTATGCTCCGAAAATATACCCCAGATCCGACTCATAAAATGATTGTTTGGAAATGCGGTGTTGTTTCCTAACCGCTTAATATCACCCTCAACTATGTGTATGGCTTATAGGAATGGGGGAGTGTCACTCTCCCTCTGGATGATGCAAGAAGATAGGAAACAACAACAAAATGGATGTGAATGGAAATGTGATGAACAAAATAGATGGAATGAGATGCGGTGTGCACAAAAATGCTCCCCAATCGAAAGGAGTCTTTTGTGGTCGTGTGTTTTACTTGGAAAATATTCCAAGGTCGTCTCCTCAGGGAAGGAAAGGGAGTTTTGTGAAAGTGATTTTGCAAAAGTGAAAAGAAAGTGTAAAATCTTGTATTTGTGTTTTGTGGTTGTGTTTATGTATGGAAAATGCAAGAAAACAATGTTGGCTAATCCAAAGGAAGTCACTCCAATAGGACTACCATTTCAACTCAAATCCCTCCTTAACTCCGATAGAGCATGAATGAACAATTGATTCGGGGGAAGCTAGGGATGAGGTTGGTGATGATCTAAGAATAAACCGTGACAAGTCTACGGAATATCAAAGGCACCAATTCATCCACTCTCAACCCCGTCAAACCGAACCATTGGACTCTTAAGGGAGGGAGGAGAATGAGTTAAAATGGAATCCCCAAGAGAAATTTTCCCTTGGATTTACCAACTTAAATCTAACTACTCATGGTAAAATGAAAGACAAGCATAATAATGTAAATGGATATAATGAAGACATGAAGCATGAAGCATGAAACTTACAACAAGAAGCAAGAAATCTAAAGCTATGAAGGAAAATATGCAATACCCATTTTAAGCTAAGAAATGAAGAAAACATGGAAGCAACAATGGTGAAAGCTAAAATGAAAGATTAAACTTGCAATAAACTTGAAATATATGAGATTAAAGTGCAAGGATTAAGGAATACAAGAAGTTTAAAGCTTACAGCACTTGCAATGGAAAGGAAATGCAAAAAACGAAAATTCCTATTCATCTTCTTCCTTAGAGCTTTCTATCTCTCTCCTAAGCTTAGGTAGCCAACCCCCTTCAATGTGTGTTGAATGCTAAGTATATGGAGTGTGAAAGACTTCCAATTTCGTGCATGGTGGTCCCCCTAGCATGTGGTAGGTCTTACACAAAAGGGGGGCTGAGTTGATTGGGTCTTGACAGGCTAGCCTGCAACCCCATATGGCAGCCCACTTCTCTCTCCTCTTCATTCAATGCCAAGCCTCCTTAGTCTTCCAATAGGGTGTAGGAAGGATGTGGTTGTGTAAGGAAATGTTGGGATAGGCGTGGGAGAAGTGTAGGTGGGACCCCCAAGCAAGTTGAGCAAGAAAGAAGTCGTTCTGGGCACTTCTGGGCAATCAGCTACCGGTAGCTCGTGTGTTACTACCGGTAGTCATGACTCCAGTAGCCATCGGCTACCGGTAGTAATGCGGTATCTGGCTTCGCTGGACCAGTTTTGGTAGAATCGTCATAACTTTTGATCCAACCGTTGGATTGGGCTGAAATTTTGACACAAAATAAAAGACACCCATATCTACAACTTTCATGTTTTTCACTTTTTCAAATTATGAGTAGAGCATGGTCCAAATGGAGGAATTCCGAGGCAGTGCTTCCAATTATTGCTGCAGCTGGTGCCCTTGTTCCCAAGCACCAATGCCTTCTTGATTTCTTCACTTTTAAGCCTCCAATTCTTCATGTATTGTGTCCATGCCTTCACCACACATCCATCAAGGTTGCAATGTCCTAAAATCAAACATTTAAGCTATAAAAGGTTGCAACATCAAAATATCAACATTGTAGTTCAAAACGGTTAACTTCTAAGCACTTATATGCAAAAGTTGAGTTAAAATGCATGTAATGAGCCCTTCAAATATGCAATATTATGTGCTCATCACTCATGTGGTGGATTGGGGCGAGCTTGTTGTTGATGCGGATGGGACCTTCGAGGAGGGACCGGTGTGTATCATGGATAGACGAGATCAGGTTTTGCGAGGCAAGACCGTAAGGCTAGTGAAAGTGTTGTGGCAGCACCAGGGAGTGGAAGAGGCGACATGGGAGCGTGAGGACACCGTACGTGCCAATTATCCTTTCTTGTTTGAGGATAGAGGTACATTTTTATAGTCATTTACTATTACATGACTGTAGCATATGCATGGGCTTACATGTATGTGTGTGTGTGAATTTCGGGGACGAAATTCTTTTAAAGGAAGGAAGAATGTGAAACCCGGGTAAATTTGAATTTTTGTGAATAAGGGCAAAATGGTCATTTGCCATCCTAATGCTTATTTGAAATACTCATACTCTAGACCTCGGATGAGGAAACAAAGTTCGCCGTTGGATTCGTATCGCGGAATCTAGTCACCCTGTCAAATTTCGTCGAATTCTGAGATAGTCAGATTTTTGCACGTCGTTCGAGGCGACTGTATGGCGAATGACATTTTAAAAGTCCCCAATAATGGATTTTATAAAATTTCCTTAAAATTAAGTTAAAGTTCAAATAAAATTAATTTGAACTTAATCCGAGGTATAATAAATCGTTTCGGGACGAAAAACGGACCCGAAAGTCAAAAATATGCGGTGCGATGTGGACCACACATTTTTGCCTATATATACCCTCTTAAATCAGCTTTTTGGGACACAAAAATATCTCTTCTTAGCTGCAAGCAGCCGGCCAAGACCAAAGAGAAAGAAAAAAAAATTCTTCAACCTTCCCGCTCGGATTCCGGGAGTTCTGTCGGTCGGAATCCGTCGATCCAAGAGGCAAAGTTCATCTCCTCGACGAGGGCTACGCGTACGTACCAAGAACGAGGGATTTCACCGAATATTCAAATGGAGTCTTTGGAGAAATCAAGGATTTTGGGGTTTTTGTTGGTGTTCTTGAGGTGTTCTTGAAGCTTTGAAGCTCTAGTCTTCATCTCACGCTTCAAAAGGTAGGGGTTTCCTACTTGGGTTGATTCCTAGTCTAGAATGTTTCTAGGAAATGCTTGGGTTATGTATGCATATATATATGATCTATACATATGTCTATGGTTATGGAAGTGGAAGAGTGAGCCTAGAAATGGCTTAGGCTAGCTTCTAGCTTGATTTTGATATATGGGAGTTACATGTGATTGTTCTTGTAACTTAGGGAAATTTGAGGCATGCTATGTGATTTATAAGTTGTGCCTTGAAGGTGTTTGATAAAATGCCTTGCAAGATTTAAATGGTTGTTTGATGCCATTGGAATAACATGTTTGAATATGTTGTTCATATGTTGAGCATGATGAATTATGAAATTTATATACATGTGATATAAAGTTTCATGGAATATGATGATATATGGTTTGTATTGCTCATATGACATCAATTGCATATTGGGCATGGTCATGACATCACATTCATGGGTGTAAGTCATGGGTGTGTGTGTGTATAGTTAATCAAATGCCACTCTTGGTATTTGACAAGGGACTCGGAAGGAAGGGATCGAAGATCCCGTTTAGTCGCATAATTGCATGAGAGATAAATTGGGTCGGGGTTAGCAAGAAGGGCTAGAATATCCCTCGGGTGAAAGACTCGTTGATAGGATTCGCACTCCGTTGGTGTAAAATGCCATAAAGTGTGTCGGTATACGCGGAACCGTGGGTTGAAGTCCTGAAATTCCGTGTCGGTTGGGTGCCGTTGGTGTAAGTCCATGAATGCCCACCCCAAGAAAGACCCTAGCTTTGTAAAATGTCATTGATGTGTAACATAAATGACGGATTCACACATTGGCACTTGCGTGTGTTGGGGAGCCAAGAAGGGCTCGGATTGAGTGCATGAATGAGTCTCACCTCGTTGCATGACATGTCATGAAAAATTCCATATCTGAGTTGCATAAACATGATTAGAATTGTTGTGAATAATTGAGTATTGCATATGAGCATTCCATGTGCATCTAGGTGGGGAGTAGCCTCTGTAGGGAATTTTCTACTAAGCGAGGCTCACCCTATACGGGAAACAATTTCAGGTGTGGGGTTTGCACCGGCGGATGGCTCCCATGTAGAGCATCAAGGGTGAAGGAGGCCGACCTGTGGTCTTAGTGCATGATTTTGTAAACCTTTTGATTAACATGGTTTTGACTTGTAAAGTTTTCATGAATAAATGTAATAGAACTTATATGGGTTATTGTTAAACTAACCTTGCATGTTTTGATATAAGTATTGATAAATGGACCCAGTGCGGTCAAGTTTTACTTATAAATGGACCATGTGTGGTCATTGTGTTATATTGGGCCTCGGATGGGTCATGTTAATGTATACTGCACAGGTTGTGTTTTGGGTAGAGCTCCCCGTACAAAGGAGACTCTGTCCGAATTTCGTTAAAATTAAGGACCCCGGAAAATGGGGCATAACGGTGTGATATCGAATTACTCGGTATCTACGGGTATTCCGCGGGTTGATGGGTAATCAACGGACCCCCGGATTTAGGGGCGTCACAATGCAACTTCAACCCGAGTCCTCACCGACTCCCACAACACAATGCAATGCACTCGTGAAATGAACCGTCATTTGACGAAAAATCCATCCAATGATCGTTTGGAATAAAAGTTGTTTCATTATAAAACCAATCATTGATGGGTGTTACTCATTGAATGAGTATTTTATAAATTAAAATCTTGTGTCTTGTTGGACAACGGATTTTGGATTTTATACCGCCGGTTCCGTATACCATATTACACTTTTCTAGAATTTCACCACAGGGGAGTGTATAACCAAATCGTCGGGTCTTGCACTCGAGGGGGGGGATCTACCCCTTCTTGCTATACTCGACACAAGTTTTCCATGCAACATGCGGCTCAATGGGATCTTCGATCCGACTTTACCGATTCCACATATCAATCACCAAGAATGGTGTTTGATTAACCATGTATTCACACACCCACACTCATGACTTATGCCCATGAATGTGATGCCAATTCCATGTCCATATTGGAATGCATGCCAAATGAACAATTTCTACATATCCAAGTATACCATGGCAATTTATATCATATGTATATGATTTCATTTAACCACATCATTCAAGCATGTTATAGTATAACCACATGCAATTAACACACTTAATCACAAAGGCACAATATAACACAAAACAACCCATGAAATAGCCCACACAACGGCCCTTATATAAGCCACAAAATAGCTCTTATATAAGCCACCAAAACAACCGCTATATAGGCCATAAAAAAGTCCAAAAATAGCCCCTTATTAGTGCACAAAAATAGTCCACATTTCGGCACAAAAATAGTCCACATTTGGGCACAAAAATAGTCCACATTTGGACACAAAAACAGTCCACATTTGGGCACCAAAAACAGTCCATTTATAGTCCATTTGGACAACCATTGGACAGCCCATATACAAGACACATTCACCCACTAAAAACAGTCTATTTTCAGTCCATTTGGACAACCTTTGGACAGCCCACATGCAAGACACATTCACCCACTAAAAACAGTCCATTTTCAGTCCATTTGGACAACCCTTGGACAGCCCACATGCAAGCACATAACCACCCCTTAAAACAGCCCAAAAGGATATGAATAAACCAAAGTAGGAAGAACCCTACCTCTTGTAGCGTGGAGGAAGTGATAGAACTTCCAAAATTACCAACCACAGCCCAAGAACTTGATTTCTTCAAAATCTCCCCTTGGAATCTTCAGTGAAATCTCTCGTTCTTGGTACGTAGACGTAGCCCTCGTCGAGGAGATCGACTTTGATTCTTGGTTCGAAGAATTTCGACCGACGGAACTCCGTAGATCTGAGAAACAAGTTTGGATTTCTCTCCTCCTCCCCACGTTTTTCAGCCAACAAACTCACTAGTTTCAGCTGAAGAATCTCTGAAAAAATCAGATATTTTTCGATATTTATAGCCTTAGATTGTGAGGTCCACATCGCACCGCTCGTTTACTACTTTCGGGTCCGTTTTTCGCCTCGAAACGATTCATTACATCCCGGTTTAAGTTCAAATTAATTTAATTTGAAATTTAATCCAATTATAAGGAAATTATATAAAATATATTTATGGGGACCTTTAAAATGTCATTTGCCACGCAGTCGCCTCGAACGACGTGCAAAAATCTGACTATCTCGGAATTCAACGAAATTTGACAGGGTGACTCGATTTCACGATACGAATCCAATGGCGAACTCCGTTTCCTCATCCGAGGTCTAGAGCATGAGTATCTCAAATACGCATTAGGATGGCAAATGACCATTTTGCCCTTATTCACAAAAAGTTCAAATTTACTTGTGTTTTTACATTGGCACCCCTACAATCCGAAAATACACCAAACATATTTTTTGGCACACCCGATGGGACCATCGAAGTGACAGCATGGCGAACACTTGAGGTAAGACCAAAATTGGCTCATTTGAAGTGCCTCTAGCGCACAAAGTTATGGAGGAAAGCAAGCATGGCATTCTTAACTTGCAGGAAGAATTGCCTCTATTCGGGGGGGAGAGGCAAGAGAATCATGAATCTAACTCAGAGTCGGAGGCCTCCATCAAGGCTATTTCAGAGGAAGTCTCACAACAAGTCTCTGGTTTTATCCAAGGCTTGGGGGACTTGATCAGAGAAGAATTCGGCCGCACCAAACAAGGACTAGAATGGCTAGCAGACAGTCTAATCCATCTAGGGGATATGAGACAACCATTGTTTCCCACTGTGCAAGCGGCTCTAGTCGAAGCACCATAGCCAATGCTTCCACCGTATGTTCCACCTTAGAGGGCACAACAAGCCAAGAATGGCCTCAGGGGCAACAACAATTCTCTTTTTCAAGAGGAAATGGCCCCCAATCCCGAGGTTAGGGGCAAAAAAGGCAGTCGCCGATTGTTCTTCCAGTGGCACCCCAGGTGGTAATGAATAGGGACCAACTAGATGAAACCATTTAAGAACATTTCAGCCCCCGTGATGAGAAAGGTGCTCAGGCCGATATACCACAAAACTTATCCCGACTAGGTATACAAGGAATATGAGTATCTGCGTGGGTACAAAGTTCTAGTGTTTGCTATATTCTCGGGTGAGGACGATCAATCGATTGTGGAGCATATTGGCCTCTTTACCGTTCAGTGTGTTGAAGTCGGGGCTAACGAATTCCTGAGGCTAAGGCTGTTTGCCAATTTCTTGACAGGATCGACCTTCAGGTGGTACATTGACTTGCTATCCAATTCTATGTTAGGTTGACAATAGCTCAAAGACAAGTTCCATGCTCAGTTTTATCGCACTAAGCTGGAGGTCGCCATGATCGATTTGGCTAAGTTGAACCAAACGATTAGAAAAACAGCAGAGCAGTACGTTGGGCGGTTCAAAAAGGTTGGGAACCGGTGTAGATTACCGCTTCCCGAGATGGAGTATGTGTGGATTGCCAGAATGGCTTGGGAATTGAGTTTCGGAAGAAGTTTGAAGGAATGGAGTTCAATGACCTTTTCGAGCTGGTGATGCGGGCTACATGATATAACCATATCCTGTGCGAAGAGCTAGACCAAAGAAACACGTCCAAAGGGGCATACTGTAGAGATCCCAACACTGAGATCTTTATAGTCGAGCCAGATAAGGAGCTAGAGGTGAAGATGACTGTGATCGTGGTGAGGCAACTGCACGTGTGTAAGGCTTTAACCAAGCCTCTAGAGAATCAAGCACAAGCTTCGTCGAGTGTTGACAAAGGCACTAGCGAGGGAAGCGCCAAAAGTTTGACTTTGACATTTCAAAGGCCGATCAAAATTTTGACCATCTGCTTACTGACGGCATTATCAAGCTACCGTTTGGTCATAAGATCCCATTGATCATAGAACTGACGAACAAGGCATACTATAAATGGCACCATTTGTGGAGTCATTCTACGACCAACTGTGTGGTGTTCAAGAAAGCCATTCAGGAGAATTTGACCAAGGGCCACCTGATCTTAGCAGACAAGGGAAAGCCAGAGATAAGGGTTGATAAGGACCCTTTTCAGAACACGACCGCCATTAACATGATGGAAGTAGGACAATAAAAAACCCCTAGAAAGAAGGTTGACTTAGGCAAAGATAGGTCAATGGATGATGAAAAGCCGAAGGGCGATAAGGATGATATGCCCTTGGAGGAGTCATCAGAGGAGGATTCCAAAGTGGAGCCGCATATATCGGCAGGACTCCAGGAGTAGCTTGATATGATCAAGAATGGTCTATGTCCTAGGTGTAAAGATTTTTACGAGATCATTTTTGAACATGAAATTATCAAGGAAGAGCAAGTTGACTAATCCTAGAGGCCACAAAAGAAATGGCACTACAAGAGAACCCACTAAGAATGACAGGGTGAGTGGTCGTTGCCTAAGCAAGGCTAGGAGGATCAGCAGAGCAAGTTTATAAGGTTGAGCTATAGAGGCATGGTAAAGACATACCAAAGCCTTCAAAGGGTCGCCCAAGACCTAAGTATGTGGAGTACGCCACAAGGTTGACACCTGGTAAGCATATCAAAACTGATGGTTATCGGGATCACCCAAGGATGGTCAAACCAACTAACACTTAAGGGACATTGGTACGTTGCCCAGCACCCAAAATTTCCACAGTACCATTAGCCTCAGCTGCTATCAAGATCGTAAAAGCATAGGAAACAACGCACATAGGCGAAGTTGCCCAGGCTCGTAGGCCCGGGAGATATTTCAACGACAAGAGCCCGAGATCAGGGAGATTAGATCCTGATATGAGGTGTCCCTCCTCCACAACATTTAGTGGCCTCAAAGAGGGTCATGGCTGAGGAGAAAGAGAAGACGAAGGTAGAGCCTAAGCCTAAAACTATGCCCGAGGAGAGTTTCGAGGACGAATGGTGAAAAAGGTGGCGAAACATATGAGGATTGCACTCAACATCCCTTCAAAGACTTGTAATGGAGGAAAGAAGCAGGATACTATAGACCCCACCAATGGAGATGATAGCGATGGAGGCGATTCCATCCAATTTGGCACTCTAGGCCCTGCTGTGTCTATCAATACTCATGGTTTGATGCCAATGCCATTCAAGAGTCAAGGATCCCAAGTTGAGTCCCTGGAAAGAGATGTCGAAGACACGGGAATGCCAGGATCAACTTTCTTGGATAAAGATGAAGCGTCTAGGTGCCAGGAAGAGCATTCTCCCGAAAGTGTTCTGAACCACGAAGAATGGGCAAATAGAGTGTCTTTTCCCAACAACATGAAGGGTTAGCCGTTTAGTAGGCCTATGTGGTCCATAATGCAACATCTGAAGCCACTATACATCCGAGCGCATTTGGATGGAAAACCTTTCAACAGAGTCTTGGTGGATAATGGCGTGACCATCAAAATTCTTCCCATAGTGACTATAAAGAAGCTTGGGAGGAAGGAAGAAGACCTAGTCCACACTGATCTAACGGTGAGTGGGTTCATAGAAGGAGTCAACAAGACTGTGGAAGTCCTACCCGTTGAGTTAGCTGTCGATATGAGGACTAACATTACGCCATTCTTTGTGGTTGACATGACGGTGTCTTACAACACTCTCTTGGGATGAGATTGGATCCATTTGAGTGAATGTATTCCATTAACTCTCCATCAACAGCTGGTGTTGTGGAGTCTGGGAGATTTTGAGCTGGTGGAAGAATACCAAATGCCCTTTATGGTGGATGTTTCACATGGCCGATGCTTGGCTCTACGAAGAAGGGGTAGGGTCGATAAAGTTTAAAGGCCAGGATAAGTATAAAAAGACAAGAGAAGTCGTCTTTTAGACTGACTTGAGGTCCAGCGAGATTCGTCAGATGGAGGAGGAGGTAAATTGGCCCACTAATGTAAAAAGGCCGAACGACATGGAAGAACGTGAAAGATTGGTTGATAATGGAGCTCGACAACAGTAAGCAAAGGAGGTAGGCTATAAGGGCCTGTGTCGCCAGGAAAAAAGCCTACCTAGCTGAAAAAAGGGTTGCCGCACTACAAGTGGCCAACAGACAACAAAGTGCCATTTAACATGGTGGAGTGTGAGGATAATGAATCTGAGTAGATCACCTTATTAGAGTCATCAAAATGGATGAAATCGATGCAACCCCCACTAAGCTTGACGACTTGGTGGAGGTTCAGGATCCCTTGCTAGAAGTTAACGTCGGTGGGCCGGGGGAGCATCGACCAACCTTTGTCAGAAGGCTGTTAGAGCCAAATTTCCTAGCACGACTTATACAGCTGCTAAGAGAATACCATGATTACTTCGGCTAGAATTATGAGGAAATGTCAGGGCTAGACCTTGCGTTGGTAGAACATTAACTGCCAATAAGGGAAGGCTGTAGGGCCCAAGATTGAGGTCCCAAGAAGTAACCTTACTGGTGAAGGAGGGAATTGAATGCCTCCTGAAGACAAAATGCATCTAAGTAGCATGGTACGCAGAGTGGGAATCCAACATCGTGCCTGTTAAAAAAAAGACTAGCAAGATTAGAGTTTGTTGTGATTATCGCGATCTCAGCATGGCGACTCCCAAAAAAGGAGTATGTCATGTCATTGGTAGACTAGCTTGTACATGCAGCCACCATGAATGCAATCATGTCATTTATAGATTGAAACATGGTACCATTAGATCTTCATTGCGGAGGAGGATCGGCACAAAACTACTTTTAGATGTCCTGAATCGATTGGGATGTTCGAATGGAGAGTAATGTCATTCGGGCTGAAGAATACAGGAGCCACATACTAGAGAGCCATGAACACCATCTTCCATGACATGATTAGTTAGATCGTAGAGGTGTACATTGATGACACCATATTCAGGACTCAAAACGTTGAAAAGCATCTTGGCAATCTAAAGTTAGTCTTCGAAAGGATGTGCGGTCACCAGTTGAAGTGCATCTTTGGGGTTACAACCGGGAATATCCTTGGATACCTGGTACATAAGAAGGAGATTGAGGTAGACAAGAATAAGGCAAAGGCCATCATAGAGGCTGCACCTCCGAAGACCAAGAATGAACTTCAGCGCCTGATCGATCAAGTCAATTTCCTTCGACGATTCATCTCCAATTGTGCAGGAAAAGTGCAGGCATTCTCGCTGCTTTGAAAAATAAAAGGCATAGAGGATTTCAGGTGGGAAACGTAGCATCAAGAGGCCTTCCATCAAATTAAGGATTACTTGGTAAGTCCACCAGTTCTTATGTCACCCATTAAGGGTAGGCCATTATTATTATACTTATCAGTTGCACATGAGTCTATTGGGTGTTTGCTGGCTCAAAATAATAATACATTCAAAGAGCAAACCATTTATTATTTAAGTAGAATATTGACTTCGGTCGAACAACATTATAAGCCGATCGAGAAACTTTGTTTAGCATTTTACTTTGCATCACAAAAGTTAAGAGTCTATATGATTTTAGTTATGGTGTATGTAGTCGCGCAAACAGATCTAATTAAGTACATACTAACAAGACCAATTATGAGATGCTGAATTGGTAAATGGGTTCTAGCCTTGATGTAATTTTCACTCCATTACTTGCTGCAGCGCACAGTAAAAGACCAGGCACTGGCCAACTTTTTAATAAACCACCCTTGTGTGGAAATAGAGCAAGACACAAGGGAATCACTTTGTTTGCTGGGAGTACCCATAGTGTCATTAACACCATGGAAATTAAGATTCAATGGGTCAAGGACGTGTGAGTCTGCAGGGGCCGGGGTAATTATTGAATCACCCCAAGTCTGCTAAAGCCAACTTTCATTCAAATTAGGGTTCGAATGCATTAATAACCAAGCCGAATACAAAGTGTTAATCATCGAGCTTAAATTTTTGTTGGGAATGGGAGCATCAATGGTTGAGATAACCAGTGATTCTCAATTAGTCATTAAATAGATCGCATGTAGTTTTCAATGCAAAAGTTAGAGTATGTGCCCATTCCACTCCATCGCAATGTCATTTTTGGCAAATTTCAACGACGTGACATTGCGAGCTGTCCCAATAGAGATTAACAACCAGGTTAACAACTTGGCCCAATTAGGATCAGGTCTAAGAATTCCTCGAGGCATGGATGAACAATTAGCTAAGGTCCAAAGGAGAGTCCTGTCATCCATAAGAACCAGAGGAATGGACTTTGAAGAGCTAACAGTGGAAGTGGAAGAGGAAGACTGGAGGTTCAACATCATGCAATTTCTAAAGTATCCAAGTGGGGATATGGAGCAGGCCGTTAGTAGATGGGTAACTAACTACATACTCATAGATGGAGAACTATATAAGAAAGGAATGCACGATGACCTATTATTAAGGTGCATTGGTAGGGAAGAGGCCATCCTGGTAATGGCCGAAACTCATGAGGGCATATGGTGCTCATCAAGCTGGCATCAAGATGCAGTGGATAATCAGAAGATATGGCTATTATTAGCCAAGTATTCTGAAGGGTTGCATCGAGTATGCAAGAGGCTGCCAAGTATGTCAGCACCACGGGCCTATCTAGAGGGTGTCAACAATACAAATGCATCCTGTAATCAAGCCATGACCATTCAAAGCTTGGGCCATGGATTTGACAGGGAAGATTTTTCCCCCTTCAACGAAGCAACATTCTTTTATCATTTTGGCCACCAACTATTACACAAAGTGGTAGAGGCCATTCCCATGAGGACGATCAATCAGACCGACATCATACGAATGATAAAAGAAAATATTGTGCATCGATTCAGGCTTTCTCAACATATAGTGGCCGACTAAGGAACAGTCTTTGCAAGTAGTGAATTTAAGGGATTTGCAGAAGAGCATGGTTTTAGCATAATCCACTCAACCCCATACTATGCACAGGGAAATGGCTAAGCAGAATCTACTAACAAGGTGATGAAAGAGATTATCACAAAAATAGTAAAAGATAACCTAAGGGGATGGCACGACAAATTATCGGATGCACTATGGGCATACAGAACATCCAAACGGTCCAGCACTGGAATTATGCCATTCAAGCTAACATATGGGCATGAAGCGATCGTGCCCATGGAAATCACTGTGAAGTCATTATGAGTAGCCTTTTCAGAATATGCTAAGTCTAGTTGAATATAATGAGGTCTTGATGATTGAGCTTGAGGATTTGGACGAAGTCCGGCTAGGTGCTTTGGATTGCATTAAAGTGCAAAAGCTCAGAGCCACAAGGGCATACAATAAGAAAGTCAGGAATAAGACTTTCAACATAGGTGACTTAGTTTGGAAAGTAAAGTTACCCTTGGGACTAAATGATCCAAGGACTAGCAAGTGGTCGGCCAACTGGGAGGGACCATTTGAAGTCCTCGAGGTCAAGAAAGACAGTGTTTACCATTTAAGAGATTTGGATGAGGAATGCCATCTTCGATCTATTAATGTGCAGTTCTTGAAGGCATACATACCAACGGTTTGGGAGGCCATGGAGTGCGAGCAAGACCATTAAGATAAGGGATCATGGCCAGCAGCCTAGAACGGGTCGACGACCAAAAAGAAAATCATTCCACCATTTTAGAAGTTGTAAAGTGCAACAAGGAAAATGGAAAAGAGCGAGCAACAAAGTAAATTTAATTCATAGAATTTTGTACAATTTCAATGAATACAATTTGCATGGTACACAGAATATAAAGTGCTGCATAAGTATGACGTCAAGATAGCTCATTTGTGAATGCTTGTCGTCTTGATTTTGAAGATGACAGCTGACGGTTGTGGAGACAAAGAAAGAAGCAGAATAAAGCTGATGTGTGGCTAGAGCTAGAGTATAAACCTCTGACACGAGCACTACTTTGCCTTGGAAGTTATAAACCCAAGTATAGGTTGTCAAACAAGTAGTAAATCTTGGTAGATTCCATGGTCGATCCACAGGGAGATGGGAATTTCATAGTGCGAAAATGGAATAGTAAAAGAAAATATGTTTATGTCTGAGAGAGTGATTTGTTGATTGGAAAAAATAATCTAAAATTGTTTAAGAGAAATAGTTTGGAAAAATACTAAGGCATTGGGTACTATTTCAATAACACTTGGATAGCAAATTGATCCTAATTTTCAATCTCAATTGGGAATCAATTAGGGAGTGAACCCAATTGGAGGATTTGGAAATGATTAATTAGGAAATTCTCTAATGTATAATCAAAGAGTTAATATAAATGAATCCAAACATCTAATCATCAATTACAAGCATTCACCATGCCCAGAGTCTATGATAAGCAATTGAATAATTAAATACCCAAATTCTTAAAAACCAACAAATCAATAAAATAAAGGCAATCTCCAATAATTCAACTCAAGCATGTATATCTAGCTATTCAACTCATGGAGAATCTCAAGAATTCATCACATATATAGTATAATAATTCAAGAGATTATATAGAGAGAAGACTTTGCTAAAATGACAGAGATTGAATTATTAAAGAAACCCTTAAATGAAGAATTTATGATTTAATTTACAAACCCAAATGTATTAAAACCTTCCCTAGCCTTAGTAAGAGAGTTTAGCCATCCATCTAAGAGAAAGAAGTAATCAAAATTAATCTAAGTACAGAAAATTACCCAAACTAGTATAAACCCTAAAAACTTAAAAGTAAAGTACCAAGGTACTTTCCCCTAAAGAGGAAGATGAAGCCAGTCTCGCGTCATCAGGCTTTTCTGATTGGTTGGGAGCAAAGACATGCGTCCAGACGTGACTTTTATGACGTCCAAACATGACAGGTGGTTCAACACTCGTCCAGACGTGGAACACTAGGAGCTTGGCTTGTTTCTGCCTCTGATGTAGAACCTCAGGTCTGAAAATGGATAAATGATGTTCGGACGTGGCCTTCAAGTCTTTAATCTTTAATTTTCTCCTTTCCTTTATGTATTCCACTCCCATGGTTGCCTATTTGCTTCCCAATCTCACCATTTCACCTAACAAATAGATAAACACCAATTAAATCATGATAAAATTAAATTTAACATTAGTCACATGCAGTTAAGTCCAAGCCCATGAAAATTAGCCCACAAGTTGTATAATCTTAGGGTTTGTATGAATGTATATAAGTATAATTTGATTTAATTAATTTAGAATTTAAGTTTATTAGTTAGTTAAATGTGAAAATATGTGAATTTAAACTGATTATCTGTAATTGCAGGTTAGAAACTGAAGCTGGAAACCAGGAGAAGATCAAGGGTCAGTAGCTAGGACGCTTGAGCAAAATCTAGAGGATTAGCACCGTCTGGACGGTGCTGATAGTGTTCGAATGGTACAAGCCAATATAAAACAGACAATTCACGAAACAGGAAGTCCAGTAGTTCTCTCGCAGCAGAAATTCGAAAAAACCAGTTTCTACTGAACAAAAACCTCTGAAATTCTACATTAAGCTAGAAATTCAAGATTTCATGGATCCAAGAAGAGAGACAAGAGCCTCATCAAGTCGAGCAAGGCGAGGAGCCTCTCCATTGCCTGAAGCCATCCAACAACAAGAAGAATAACCCTAGGTTCATAATCAATTCGACAATGCTATGTTTGAAAATATTGATTAGAAAGTTTGGTATGATACTCACTTTTATTCTAGGCCTATTATTGCTGAAAGACCTATGATATATGAGGATTTTGAACAAATTGGGGTGAGGCAAATCTAGATGCACGGGGTTGGTTACATTATGTGAAATTGGTAGGTCTTGCCTATGAATATTTAGTCCGGGAATTTTAGTGTAATGCAAAAGAAATTGGGCCAAGGCAATTGCGCGCATATGTTAGTGAAGTGGTATTTCAGGTTACCTCATCATTAGATTCGTCTTGCGAAATCTAGCTACCCTGTCAATTTTCATCGAATTCCAAGACAGTCGGATTTTTTACGTTTTATGAGACGACCGGGTGTCGTGTGACCTCATGAACAAACCCGGGAATTAAATTTCAAAAATTGGATAATAATTTAAAGTTAGTTCAAATAAAAATATTTTAAACTTGAACTGGGACGAAATTTAATTGATTCGGGTCAAAATCGGACCCGGAAAAGGAGAACGTGTGGCAAAATGAGGAACAAACATTTAAAGGGTATAAATAGGGGAGAAAAATCTGATTTTTCTCCCCATACCCATCAGATTTTCTGAAAAATCAAAAGAAAAGAGGGAAGCTCAACCTTCTCTCTACGATCTACGGAGTTTCACTGGTCGAATCGACTCAAGCCAAGAACAAAAGTCGTTCTCCTCGTCGAGGGCTACAGAACCATACAAAAAAGCACTGATTTTTGTGAGTTCCAAAAACAGGCTTGGAGAAATCAAGGGCTTTAGGCGGGATTTGGGATTCTTAGAGCTTGCTAACATTGTTTACGCTTCAAGATGTAGGGTTTTCTCCCTAATTAGGTTTATTTCCAACCTAGGGTGATTATATGGAATAGGTAGGGCGTTAGAGGTGTATAACACTTGCCTATTGTTGTTAATTGATGAAATGGGTAAAATCAATTCTAGCATGAATTGGTATTTAGAAATTGCTAGCTTGTAATTTCTTGGAAAATTGTGATCTGTGGGCATGCTATGTGTTTATATTATGCCTTGGAGAATTAAGTGTGTTATTTGCATGAGATTATGTGATAACATGCTTAGAAATTGTTGCTGGGTATAATCTTGATATATGTTTGGTGATGTATTGACATTAAGATGATTTATGGTAATTATATACTTATGATATAATTGGCCATGGTATATGTTGAAATGTGGGGGATATGGTTCATATGATACTCATAACATATTGAACATGATTATAGTGTTGTAATTGTAAACTACATTGCATATGCACGGAGGCATCACATTCATGGGAATTAGGCATGAGTGTGGGTATGTGTGCATGGTTGTCATCAAACGCCACTCTTGGTGAATGATGCATGGGCTCGGGAAAGTTGGGCCAAGGCTCGACTGAGTCGCACAGTTTGCATTGAAAATTGGGTCGGGGTTAGCAAGAAGGGCTAGACTATCCCTCGGGTGCAAGACCCGGTTACTTCGGATACGCACTCCGTTGGTATCGAGTCCATAAAGTGTATCGGCGTATGCAGAGTTGTTGGTGGAAGTCCATAAATGCCGTGTCGATTGGGTGACCATTGGTGGAAGTCCATAAATACCCACCCCAAGAAAGACCCATATAATTTAATGGTCACTGGATGTGTAACATCAATGGCGGGGTCTTGGAATGCCCGGAGTTACACGCATTGCATTCGCATGTGTTGAGGGAACCGGTGAAGGCTTGGGTTGAAGTGCATGAGTGAGTCTCATCTCATATCATGACATTACATGGTGATTTTCAACATTGAATTTCATATTCTTGGTTGGAATGTTTGTTGCTTGTTGAATTGTGCATGTGAATATTTCATATGCATCTAGGTTGGGGAGTAGTCTCTTTAAGAGATATCCTATTGAGCGTGACTCACCCTTTATAGGAAAATATTTTATGTGCGAGTTACACTCCGGTGGACGGCTCTCATTCGGGGCCTTAATGATGAAGATTAGCTGGAATGTGGCTTTATCTTGTGTTTTGTGAAACTATTGCAAAAATTTAGTTTTTGGTATGTAATTATATGAAAATGATTATAGTTGAGTTCATATGGACTATGTTGAATGTAAAACTTCATGATATATGTGTTTGAATTAATATGGAATGAATTGGAATGGATTGGAAATCAAAAACGGGTGAAATGGGCAAAATTGGGCACACATATCGGTAGAACTTTTGGCTCTTATACCGGTAGATGTGGACCAGTAGGCAGCTTCTACCGATAGGTCTAGCCGGTAGAACAATTCCAATAGGGTTCTCCTACCGGTAGAACGTCACTTTTCCTACCAGTAGAAGAATTCCAGAAGGCTGTTTCTACTGGTAGAACATGGGCTTCTTCTACCGGTAGGTTTCTCAAAATTTCTGAAAACTGAAGTCCAATGCACAACTTCTACCGGTAGAACTTTGAACACTTCTACCGGTAGGTTTTCTCTAAACTTAAATTTTTTTGAAATGTTTTACTAAGCTCTTAGGCATCGATTCCTTGTGCTCAAGAAGGTTATATGGGATATTAATGACTATGATTTGATGTGTAAAGGCTACACGTGTGGGTTAAGATTCTAGTTAAGGGAATGTTATTGACGTGACGTCGAGTTGTGCGACGATCACGGGTACTTCCGCAGGTTGATGGGTAATCAACAGTTAATAAAAGTCCCCCGGTTTTAGGGGCATCACAGTTTGGTGTCAGAGCCTATGTTTTCGATTTACCTAAGGCTTGCGGGGCATGGGTTTAGACCATTGCAATCATTGTGCATTACATGTTGTGTGCTTTAAATGATACATGTTATGTGTTATATGTTGTGTGAACAATATGCATGATTGAATGTATATAGAAAAGAGACACTAGGGTTAGAGAACATAACCTTGGGGGTCGAAAAAAGGATGAACGGGATGGTTCAACGTGTAGATGTCTACTAGTGGGTGGCAGATGCTCTACTAGTGAGACAAGGAGAGAAATCTCAAAGTTTGAACTTGATCCCTATCTTGGGATACTAAGTCAGTACTCTATTGCTATTTGACATGTGTGTCGATGGCAAATAGAGGAAGAGGACGCGGCTGAGGAGGTGGGCGGAACAACAACTAACCACCTCCGGCCTTTGACCAAAAAAGCCTTTATGGAGGCTATTGACATGATGATGGCTACCTTTGCACAAGCTAGCACCAATGTGGGTCAAGGGGGCTTAAGTAATCTCCAAAAATTCAAGGCACAGAAACCTCCGACTTTTATGGGAGGGGTAGATCCAATGGTGGCCGACCATTGGTTCCAGTAAGTAGACAAGATCTTGGAGGCTATGGAGATCACCTCCGATGCCACTAAGATAAGGCTAGCTGCATTCCAGATAGAAGGGGAAGCCCATCTGTGGTGGGATTGTGCAAGGGCCTTGAAGAACCTAGAGGCAATGACATGGGAAGAGTTTCGGGAGCTCTTTATGGGGAAGTACTTCCCATCGGCTGTTCGACATGCGAAAGCCCGGGAATTCTCGGATTTGAAGCAAGAGACTATGACGGTGATGGAATACGTGGCTAAGTTCACTGAGTTAGCCCGTTTCGCCGATGATTATGTGGCCACAGACATGACCAAAGTGAGGAGGTTCGAGGATGGTTTGAAATTGTCCATCTGGGGGGAAGATTGTGCGCCACCGCCTACAATATTTAGACTCGATGGTCGAGACGGCTATGGCCATTGAGAGGGAGGTCGATAACCCAAGGAGCATCCGGGAGGCATGTGTCAAGGACAAGAAGAAGGAGGGCCAATCCTTTTCTTCTAGTTCGGAGAAGAAGCAAAAGACTTCTACCCCACAAGGGTTTCAAGGATAGGGCCGCGACCCTTGCACCCCCTCCCAAAAAAAAGCATTATACAGGAAAGGAGAAAAATGGTGACTACGGTTCAAGAAAGAAAAGGAAAAGAAAGAAGTAAAGAATCTATGAAAAAAAGAAAAGAGAAATAGAAAAAGGAAAAGAAAGGAAGCAAAGAAAGAAAATAGCCAAGAAATTGCAAATATGTGATTTAAAAAGGAGAAATATGAAGTATGATGTGTAAAAATTTGGGAAAAATAGGAGAGATGTGTGCTACATAAATCGAAAAAATATAGCTTTTTGAATACCTTTGACATCATTTCCTTAAACCCAATGTCCTTTAGCCACGTTATAACCCTAATAAGAGTCCTTTTTGATTCTAGAAAGCATGCACATGTATTATTTCCACCTATTCATAAAAAAGGGAGAATGTTGATAATGTTGTTTGATATAGTGTTAATAATCTTTCATGAGATTATGCCAAATTTCAGTTTTGTTTAAATAACTTTCTTTTGAAAAATTACAAGTGTCATTACTTTGCTTTGATGACAATCTTATCACATGTAATTGTCGAGTAATAAGTCACTAAAACTTGAGTGTGTTCTTTGTTGAGTGATTTCTAGGGAAGGATTGACATCGAGGCTAATTCTTGTACGACAGAGTAAAGGATTGTGATATTTCTTAATTGTTTTTGAAATAAAGAAATCCCTATACACACACACACACACGAGTTTTTTTTGAAAATATATGGAATAGTGTTGCAATTTGTGTGTGTTACTCTTATAGTGATAAGGGGAGGAGAAATATTCTAGTATTAGAATAGAATGATGATTTAATCTTATCCGTAAAAAATATGAATTATGTAGTACTAACCTTTGAAGCTTGTAGGTATCTTCACTAGAAACCTTCACGAGACAAAAATCGTCCACTAAGGATCACCTAGGGGTTGAACGACTTGTTGCATAAGCTAAATGAAATCATGAAATCTACAAAAATAATTTTTTTATTTGTTTTATTACTAGGGGCTAGTAATGTTTGGTTGGGGGGGGGGGGGGGGGGTGTGATTAACCCTAAAAAGTGCGGAATTGAATTAGGGTTTAGGGTTAATAGTGTGTGTTAATTGAATTAAAATGATTTATTTAAATAGTATTATGGTTAATGTTTAATTTATCTATTTTGTAGGGTTTCAAGGATAATTAAAGAAGTTTGAAGGGATAAAAGTGTAGAGGCTAAATAAGAGAAAGGAGGCAAGCGTAATTAAGAAGTCAACAAGTTAACAAATGAGGGCTGCACAAGGCAAAAACTTGAGAATCTCCACCGTTCGAACGGTGGTGGTGGCGGCATCTGGAAGGTACCCTAAACCGCCTTACCTCTCCTCTCCTCCTATTGGTCTAGAAAAGCAATAGAATCATCTGATTGGCCAGCCTGGGTGTTTGCTGCCTTACCCCCCTTCCGATGCCTATAAATACCCCTATTTAGTCAGTTTTCAAGGGACGTTCGCTAGAGAAGAAATCCAGAGTTAGAAGGAAGAAAACCTTGCCCTAAACACTTTCCAGCCAAGAATTTCTCTACTTTTACATTTCCTTTTCATCTTTTCTACTTGGAGAGTTGAACCTCTCTCACTTTTGTGCCCTAGCCGGTAAAAAGAATGAGGGTGTTTCAGCTATTCCTTGGGGAAGGATTTGTTGTATTTTGTATTCTGTTGTAATGGGATAATCTCATTGTTCTTTCTCTTCTATAGCAATGAAGTGTGAGTAGTCCGTTTATACTCTTTGGTGAAGGGTGAAAGCATGTGCAATATTGTTTGGGTTATGAAAATGTCGATGTTTTATTCATGCGTTAATGTTTATATCTCCCTTAATTAATGGATGGTTATTACCATTATATGCTAATGGTTATGAACACCGAGCAAAGCTTATTGCTATATACCATTTTATCTATAAGTTATCACGTTCTTCATGCATGATTCAATGATGCATGCAGTTGGGTTTTATGTAACAGTTGAGAGATTGGTTATAGATTGATTAAATCTCACCATGCTTTTGATTCAATGCATAAACCGAAACTCCATCTTCATTAAATCATCAACCTGCCTATTGGATAGCTAAAGTAAACCTTTTGAATAGTTCACCTTTAGGCTTACTAGGGTTATCGATTGTTACATGGTAAATAGACCTTCTGGCTAACCAAATCAGTTGTTGTGATATGGTTTAGTTACACATCAAACCTGCCGGTTAACTTTCCAGTGAAATGGAAGTTAATTGTTGTAAGGTGGCATTTCTATAAACAAGCAGTATAATGCATGTTGCATTCCTGAACTAAATACTACCTTTTATTATTGTTATCAAGAGTTTAAATTAAGTATTTATTTGATAATTCTAAGTTCACATCATAAGCTATTGTGAAACACACTACACACAAGACAATCTCATCTTTTCCATTTTGAATTCCAGCAGTTAGCTCTCTGTGGGTTCGACCTCCGACTTAACTGAGTTATACTACAATTTGACCACTTATACTTGGGTGCTTGATTCAAATCAGGTCAGCATTACCCTGAAGAAAAGGATATACAAAATGACCCAAGGAGGATGCGAAATGAAGTGTGTTGAGTGCTCAATATTGCATTATTTTATAGTGTAACACATTCGCTTTAGGCTCGCTCACAAACTTCACTTAGTGCATATTGCGTCTTATGCTTTGATTTTTGTGCAGGTAATTTGGATGTAAAGGTTGAGATTAAGCATTAATAGGATGGTAAGGGACAAGTTGGGATTGAGAATGCTTGGGAGAAGATGAAGCCGGAGCTTTAGAAGTCATTTTGGAAGAAAAAAGAAGTTCTACCGGTAGGAAGGTAGAAAGATGAAGGTTCTACCGGTAGTAAGTCAGTTATACCGGTTGCTTGAGCTACAGAAGATTAGTATAGAGGTCCTACTGGTAGTTAGTGCATGTTTTATCGGTAGAAGAACTAAAAGAAGTTTACAAGTTTTCATTAGAGAAGTTCTACTGGTAATTAGTACATGTCCTACCGGTAGAAAAACTTACAATACTTTGTTAGAGGAAGACCTACTAGTAGGTAAAGGATGTTCTACAGGTAGAAAAAGCCACATAAGTTTTAGAGATTTTATTAGAGCATAGTACTACTAGTAGGTAAAAGATGTGCTACCGATAAGTCGTGCTACAGAAGGAGCTTCTATCGGTAGGTAAAGACATATTTTTACGGGAAGCTCAATTAAAAGTTTAGTTGAAAATCATCCGTCTGTACTAGTTTGAATATGAAAGTGCAAAATAAATGAAAATACATATTCACAACTTTTAATGAAAGCGCAAAAGGCGTGATATAAGTGGCAATTAATGAAAAGACAGATATGAATGAAGATAATAAAGGAAAAAAGAGTCCATTTCTATTTTTCATTTATTATTTTTCTAGGAACTATACAAGATCAGAAAAATGAACTTCTAGTTGGTACAGTGACTAATTCATGACCTGTAATTCGACCGAAGCAGACTCGTAGGGGCAGAGCCCGCATCTACAAAGGCCGCGACATTCACTGCAACGACCTGAAATTCCTCTAAGCTTCCATGATGGGACACAACTTCTTCTAGAAACGTTGCACGTTTGGCCTCGAGCTCAGCAATCTTTCGATTTATCTTGCCCAAATCATGAGGAAGAGAGTCAAAGCAGCTCAATCGAGTGGAGCAACTTTGGATGTGTTGGTTCAGATTAACTAGTCGCTCTCGTTGGTCTTGGATGACGGCGATACAATCTTGCTGTTTTTGGTATAGTGGTTCTGCTTCTCGAAGAAGGGCTGGAAGTCCATCGGCTAGGCCAACTTCATTAAGAAGAAAAGGAAAGCCAGAGAGGGCTTTGATTAAGTCAAGACGCTCCTCGATGAGATTTATTTCATCCGCCAAAACCGCAAGATGGCCATTTAGGACCATCATTATAGTCCCACGATGGTGTTCAAAGTCTATAAGACCCTGTTTTAAAATTAAATAAGAATAATATTATCTTAAGTTCTCCTAAGATGAATAAAATGATGCTAGAAAATTAGAATTATTGTTGAAAGATTGATTATGAAGTTTGAGTTTCAAGCGTATTGACTTTCGGGTTAAATTGAGTTTTGGAGATATTTAAGCTTGAGAAGGATGGCTAAGTAATTTTATAAAAAATTTTAGGTCAAAATAAGGTTTTCGTTGAATTTGGAAGGTTGGAAAACCTTGGGAGAGGTTATGTGGGGTGTATTAGAAGTTTAGAAGTATTTCAGAGTTAAAACATATTTCAGAGAGGATTTGGGTCAAAAGGAATTTGACACTACCTTAGTATTCTTTTCATAAATTTTTACTCCGATATCCAATTGAGCTAATTTATGGACAGTAGAAACCATACTTAAAGTGCTAGAAAAGTGTATTTTATGAAGATTTCGTAAATCGGCCTCTAACTAGGTCAAAATTGATCTGGAAGTTCAGGGCAGACTATCACCTACGTCTGGATGTGAATTCTCCATTTTTCAGCCTATAAATATCATACGGTTGCAATCTAAAGTGTCTTTACCTATTTTTTTTAACCCCAATAAGCATAAAAAAGTTTGAGGAGAATAAAAGGAGGAAGAACGGGTCAAATCTTGAAGGATTTACGCGTGGTAATTGCATCAAAACACGTTAGGATCAAGATCTAAGGAATCAAGGTATGGTTTATATCGTAGATTCATTCATTGATGAATAGGGTTATATAATATATCTTTTTCATCCTTATTATAATATAAATAATTGTTTTACAATATTTTTACATTCGTTTGAATCCATGGTTCGTTTCTTGAACAAAATACATGATTTGCTTCCAACATCTATCCGTTCTGGATTTAAAAATCTAGTTCTTGACTCCTATTCTATATATGTGATGGATCAACAAAGTTTCTATATTCTTTTTTAGTATATACTTAAATTCTTTAATAAACAGATTATTTACATCCAAATAAATATTTTACATCCAAAAATTATATGTTCTTGATTTAAAACCCTAGTTATTGATTTAGAACCAAACCTACACATGTTTTACATCAAAATTTATATGTTCTTGATTTTAGAACCCTATGTATTGGTTATGATCAATGTAAATATGTTTCTTGGAGATCTCTTGCATGTTTTCTTGAAATTATTCAGTCTAAAAAGTTATGGAACCATGATTCTTGATTGCAGTTGGATTTTATTAGAATTTTGTGAAAAGTATCTGTTGTATGAGTGGGTGTGATGAACATGGGTTACATTCGATCGTATATCATAGGGTGCTTAGATGCGTTTCTTAACTTGAGGGGTTTTAAGGTTTCCTATCACCCATAGTGGAATTTCTTGGTACCTTGCGAGGTTCAAGAATTCGGACTATTCGCTCACGGGATCGAGGCTGAGGGCTAGTATACTATTCCTAGATTGAATTTGTAATTATTGATGCATCAATATACGCCCCTTCCTAAATTGGTGTATCCTTGCGAGGATTGGTTGAGAATTGTGTGCGTGTGTGTGGGCCAGGATATTCTCGATATTTGGATTCATGCTAGTCTGTCTACGTACATGAGATATAATATTTGTGAATAACTGTTGTAATGGGAATGAGTTTTACTTTTGTAAACTTTACTGTTTGATATCGTAAACTTAAGATCTTATTAACTGTCACTGTTTTACTTCAATGTATTATATGTTACTTTACAAACTAAGACTTGCCTGTTTTATTATTTTGAAACCTTGTTTGGATTTGAGAAGGTTTTTTTACTGGGCTTTTTGTTCACCTTACCATTACATTTTTCAAATTTTGGACTTGAGGAAGATATAACCTTACATGAGTAGGTTGACGTTGTGGTGGCAGTAGATCAAGATGTGGATCTACACATTGAGACTTAAAGAGTGCCTTTCTAGTTTAAATTTTTTAAATTCGGCTATTAGACAATGTTTTAGAATATTTCTTTTATTAGTTAGTTGAAATAATAGTATTCTGGTTTTGGATGTAACCTAAGGATTTATTTATGTTTTCTCTAGGGAATTATCTAGTTAGATATTGGATGATGAATGCTTTTCTTTTTTTAATGGAACTTTAGTATGCTCTCAAGGCTGGATGTTGTATAGATAGTAATGTCTTCCAAGGTGGATTTTGGGGTGTTACAAAGTCGCGGTCTAGAATTAATCTCGCTTGCTAAAAAGAGACATAATTGGAAGAAAAATGAGCTTTCAAGGAAGCCAGGATAGAAGATAAGTCAACATTGCGAGAAAGAAGAGCAATTGGGTAAGAAGAAGCGGCCTGAGATGGGGCCGCAGCCTGAATAGTCTCAGTGGCCTCTAGAGTAGCTTGGCCTATTGAAGAATCGAGAAGTTCTTGCCTCGGAGTTAGACTTTCCTCGAGTTCAAGGTCTACAACTTCGGCGTCATCAGTCGCATCAGTGGCCATGTTATCAAAAGAAGACTCTGGCAGAGCCAAGTCAACTATAGCCATCGAGTAGGCTATAGAAATTTTAACAGTGGTTGGTGCAAGGGTCTCGAGATTCCTAAAGATGGCTTCTTGAGAAGTTCTCGTATCATCTGAAAGGTAAAGTATAATTATTGTATTACAAAATGCACAAGGCTAAAAAGGTAAAATTTATACAAGGGTCTTCAGTTCTAAATCAAGAGCCACAACCCGACTCTATTCTCAAAGTGGGCCCGTAAGAGGGCCTTCAGCGCAAGCTCGTCCAATACCTAAAAAATGTTCCAACATGGGGTGAGCTAAAGCCTAGTAGGGCATTTCCTATGGAGAATGCCTCTCAATCCCAATGCATATGACATCAATGTACATCAACACATCAAACATATATATATATATGTGACGCCAAGCATACCAATTTTGAATGATTTCTCATGAATGCATGTCCAAACTCCCAACCCCCTCCCGGGTTCCCATACACGACACATGATACTATGCCATGACATGAACTGGGCATTTCAACCCCTTGTCATTGATGCTACGCATTCAATGATCATTCATCAACTCTTGTGTCTTTGTTGGACAGGTAATTTTTGGACATCACACTAAAGATCTAGAAAATCGGCACGACATTTGAGGGTATCACACCTCTGGCTCCGAGTACACTGGCCCACTTTTTTGGAATTGCACCATCAATCAAGCGAGTGAACCAAGTAACTGGGTCTTGCACTAGATGGAGAATCTATCCCTTCTTGATATACTTGACACAAGTATTCTATGCAATGTTCTGTGCGACTCAGTTGGTCCTTGATCCAAACTTCCCGAGTCCACCTATCAACTCACCATGTGGTGATTGACCAACCTATGTACCCACACGCTCACACTCATGCCAATGCCCATAAATGTATTGCAGCCCGTGCATATGCAATGTAATGTACATTTGCTATTTCCAATTCATCATAAGATAACTATGACATCTGAGCATATGACAATATTCCATAAACAGTAAAATGTCTATTATATCATGAAGCGTATAATAACATTTCCTAACCTCTCTAAGCATGTTATAACATTTTCCATTCAAATAACACTTAAACATCCATAGGCATTTTATCAAACACCTTTAAGGCACAAATGTAAACACACAACATGCCAATACATATTACACATAATTCACATATTCAACCCCAAATCAAGTAGACATAGGCATAACATATTAATCAAATAACCCAAACATCTAACTAGTTACACTAGTTACATAGTACCTCCGTAAATATTCTACATAGTCATGCCCATACCATATACTTAATTGAAGTTGAAAGTATTCCTAAATAGGAGGAAACCCTCACCTCTTAAATTTAATCAAGGAAGAAAATCACCAAGAATATCCAAGAAAACTTCTTCCAAGCTCTAGCTCCTAACCTCTTGATTTCTGAAAATGGTAGAAAATGAATTTGGTTGGTGTTGATGCATAGGCCTCGTTGAGCAGAACAATTTTAAGTCTCGGCCCGAAGCGATCCAACAATTGGATATACGTAGATCGGAGAAGAAAGGTGGAGAAGCTTGAAGAACTCTCTTCCTCTCTGTCTGTCTGTCTCTCTCTCTCTCTTTTCCAGAATTAGTTGGCTTAAGAATGGGGGAAAAATTGATTTTTCTCCCTTTAAATACTCAATTGCTTAGCCCTCGTTGCACCACACGTCTCACTTTGATTGGTCCAATTTTATCCCGAAAATTAGTTAAATCTCGTGCCGTCTAAAGTTTAGTATATTTTTATCAAACTAAATTTAAATTATTTCTCAGGTCCCGCGAATAAAATCTGATCGCGTTTATTTTGGTTGCGGGAAGCCCGATCGACTCGTAAAATGTGAAAAATCTGACTATTTTGGAATCCAATGAAAACTGATTGGGTAGCTAGATTTTACAATACAAATCCAACGGTGAGGTCCGTTTCGTCATCCAAGTTCTAGAAAAATTTGGGTTTTCAACCCGTACCGTAACAGCTAATTACTATTTTGCCCTTTTTAATTAAATTTAAATTTTCTCGGGTTTTACACCTTGTAAGATAGAGTGCAGAAAAATAATTGGTTAATCTAGTAAAGCAAGAACAAATGTGTTCTTGATCTGACATAGGGGAGCCATCGTGGCCACGATAAGCCTCAATGAAAGAAGAATAGGTAGTAACTGGCTTATCATTCATGTCAAGTGGAAACACCTAGCTCGCTTCAGTATAAGTAAGCAGAACATTAGCCTTGGTCCCGAAGGGAAGAAGATCGAGGAGGGCAGAAATATCATACATTGTGGGATCCATCATGCAAAAATGAAAGTGGAAGGCATTGTTTGCCACATACCAAAATAGGAGAGCGGCTCTGAGTAGGGGCTTGTTGGTGTGCTGTCGCAGGCAACCAAAAATAAAACCTATACTCCTAAAAATACATGTAGTAGTGAGAGTAAGGATCGTTCCCACGGAGAGTATCTAGCCTAGTTTTATGCTATGTGAACAAGGATAGAGGGGGTTCGAGTTTAACGAAAACAATTTTAAGAAAAACAAATAAGAAAAAATTCAAATTAAAGTATCGAAATCAATCAAAAGAACAAAACTTGGTCTAAGTGAACATCCACCAGCGGAATTTTACAACTGATCATCGATGCAAGTATATATCAATTCACTATTTGAATATTCACCGTTGGAACTATCTTCCTATCTCTCCTTAGTCGCAATTAATTAGAAAACAAACGATCTAATTAACCTTAACTACTAAACAACCCAAGAAAGTACTAAAGGTTTAATCTTGTAGTAGCCTTAAGAATTTGAAAGATCGATGAAACTAAACAACACTAGCACAAACAGTTGCTTTTAATTTAGTAGAGCGTTCTTCCTAAGACCTAATAATATCTGTCGCAGCAAATCATTTAATCTTAGTTGCTTCACAAATTAAAGTGATAAAATAATTACGGATTTGATATCTAACCTAGCAGTAGATTGCAACGAATAATAAACTAGTAGGCCTCCTAGTAATTAAACGCGACAATCATGAAAATAGGCACAACAGAACATCCGATACTCAAATCATAAATTGAATAATAAAAAAAATTAGACCTCACAGTTTTATTGATTCCGAGGCTTCCGTTTCCTTCGACCAAGTATCAAAGTTTAGCCACGCGGTGCCTTCATGAAAATTGGAAGGAAGAGTTGTAACACCCCGAATTTTCTTTTATATATATTGATAGAGATATATATATATATAGTAAATAATATTTGTAAAGATGTAGATATATGTAGTGACATAAGAATAAACCGTAGGAATAAATGCTAGGGAGACAAGTTGATTGGGAAGTTACGTGTCGAAGATATTTAAACTTGGAAAGGGTGATTAGACAAGTTTCTAAAAGTTTGTAGGTAAAAATAATGATTCCATTGAATCCGGAAGGTCGAAAAACATTGGGAGTGGTAATATGGATGTATTGGAAGTTAGGAAGTGTCCTGGAGTTAAAATACACTTTAGCGAGAATTTGGGGAAAAATGGGTATTGAATACTTCTTAGTACTTTGGACATAAATTTTTATTCTTAATTCCAAATGACCTGAAATTTGGACAGTAGATAGTAGACATCTAGAGCTACAAAAGTGTATCTAATGAAGATTTTCCAATTCGACCTCTAAATGGGTCAAAAATTTCTTGGAAGTGGAAGTAGAAAAAAATCTGGGTAGTGACTACCGGTAGCCAAAATCAGCTACCGGTAGCCAAATTTAGCCAACCGGTAGCCGATGGTCCAGTAAAAATCAGCTACCGGTAGCCAACCGGTAGTTGAGGGTCCCGTGTGTCCGAGCTACCGGTAGCCAAAATCAGCTACCGGTAGCCACTGTAAAAATCCGAATTTTTCTGTTCGTGAACCCTCGATTTTTCCTCCACTATAAATACATTTTGTCACCTCCTTAGCCTTCCTTACACCACTCCAAACCCTAGAAAAAATAAGAGAGGAAGAGAGAAAGAGAGAAACACAAGATCAAGAGAAAACAAGGGATTGAAGGGTTGATTCAAGATCAAAGCCCTAATTTTTCCAAGAACATTAAGGTAGGGGTTTCCTCTCACTCTCTTACATTGAGGCTAGGGTATTTATGTATGTATGTTTTGGCTATCAATGGTAGATATATGCTAGGAAATCATCTTCTCTTGGGCTTTTTGACAAAGATTTTATGTTTACACAAAGTTAGGGTTGTATACCCATGAAATTCCTCTCTTGTTTGAAAAACCCTAGTTTTTAAGAGTGATGGGTTTTCCTTTTTGAACTCTTCCTTTATTCTTGATTTAAAAACTTTAGAGTTTCATATTGAACAACAAAATGGTATTTATGATGATCTCTTGTATTTTCCTTCATTGTTCTATGGAAATTGCCTCATGTTGGATGTGTGGAATTTTATGAAAACTTGCTTGAGAAATTGGGGATTTATGGTATTGTTGGTAATGTGAGATGTGTGTTGATATGTTATCTCTTGCGTAGTTGTACGATACTACCATGGTTTACTATTGACCGGGTGTCATGTAGTGGGTAGACGGCTTTGTATGCCACGCGGATATGAACTTTTCCTACCACATGGTGTGGGTAGACGTCTTTGTACGCCGTGTGGGTACGAACATTTCCTAGCACTAATGATAACGGTGTAGTAACGTGGTTTGTGTCGGACATACAGTGTGGGTTATCGTGCATTGTACCAAAAATGGTTTCGACAAGAGTTTCGGGAAGTATGGGATTCCGCGAGAACTTGTTGGAAACGGTTTATGGTAGAATGGATTATCAATGGTATATTTTGTTTATTTATTCATTTCAATTATTGTTGCTATTCATTTCAATTATTATCAATCCTCATTTTACTTCAAATGTTATATATGTTATTTGTGAAATGAGACCGACCGTTTTATATACTTTTCTAAACCTTGTTTGGGTTTGGGAGGATTTTTCCTACAGAGCTTCGTGCTCACCCCCTACCGTTGAATATTTTTTTTTAGATTCTGTGCCAGAGGATGAGCTCGGTGCTCATGAGCCGGGCCATGGAGAGGCTTCACTAGAGGGATACTTGGATCCCGAGTGGGAAATCTAGAGATGTCGCTTACTTTTGCTCTAGACTAGGATATTCATTGTAAACCTTGTAAAGTCTAGTTTTCTTTTGTTATTTCCGCTGTGCTACATTAGTTGATTTTTGAAATGTAAAGGCCAAAATGGGTCTATTCTTTTGGGATAATGATGTAAATTTTATGGATGATGAATGGAGAATTTTCTTATTGATGAAATTATATTAGTGCTCTCATGTTGTGAATGGTCTTAGAATGTAATGCCGTCCAGGGTGTATTTTGGGGCGTTACAAGAGTTAGAGAAGAAGGGGGGTATAGCTGCGTGCGAAGTCTGCTGATTTTTTTTTTCTTTACCCGTTCATCCCTCTTCTCCCTGAAAACCTCCCCAAGTCTGACTCTTATGCTCCATTTGGTATGATGAAAAATTGGAAGGATGGAAAGATAAATAAAACATCATGTTTGTTAAGGAAGGAAAAAAGGAAGAATGGAAAAGTGAATGGATTAACTTTCCTTCCAACTCACCAAAATCAATCTCTCCAAAATCGGAAGGAAAATAGATGGAAAGTTAATTATTTGTGTTGAGGTGTATCTTATTTGTCTATATATCTTTTAATATATACATATATTATGTATACATTAATTTCATATAAAAATAAAGTATGTATTTATATATATATTTTAAAAAATTTTAAAAATAAGTTTAAAAATAAAAAAAAAATTAAAAATAAACAAAAAAAAAAAATTTAAATGAAAAAAAAAAATTTCCATCTTAACTAGGGGTAAAAATTTTCCACTCAACACGATGACACGACTCGAACTCGACACGAATTTTATGATATGAACTTGATTATAACTCGACACAAACTTGAAAATGACCTGACACGCGGATAGGAAA
>OX637395.1:17995950-17998450 GCA_951799425.1 Ilex aquifolium
TAATTCGTTACTGACTCTTAGGTGTTCTTCAAAGAAATTTTTTTCTAAAACTTTATTGTGTTTTGAAAACATTGGATTGAGTTATTAATTGGACCCTATTTGAGCAACACCCTTTAATGCTCAATAGGATAAGTTTTTGCTTCGTTTCTAGCTTAAAAACTAGTAGGGACCACCCCTATTCGCTTTTCTTCGGTTAGAGTGGTCTCTAACACTTAGGGATAAAATCAGGAAAGACTGAACGTGTGGGTAGTGGAGACTGCCCTTTGGGTCACTCTTAGGCCTTTCTAGTGGTCTTGAGACGGCTCGAGCAGTCCTGAGGCCGCTCAAGCAGTTTTTGCTCTTCAGTTTTCCTCGAATTATTTTCTCATTCTAGCAGCCACCACCCTCTCACTCCTCGAGCGGTCTTTCATGAATTTTGGTTTACTTTGTCCCGAGGACAAACCCTATTTTGCGCCTTTAAATAGAGGAAAGTCTTCCCATGCTAGGGCAAACCTTTTGTGAGTAATATTATGCCTCTTAGACACTTTGAGACCTTGTGACCAAACCCTATGCGTACCGGGAGTCTTTGGTGAATCCTACGATTGCTCGAGGCCTCAACAATCCATTGTGGTGGAGAGTTCAAGTGAAGCTATCCATAACATTGGTGGGTGTATCCGATGGAAAGATCGATTGAAAGAAAGGAGCATCTAACCATTGGTTGAGGTCTAAGACTGGAGTACTTGTAGATTGACTTTGGGATAGTAGATTAGGTTTTAGTGAACCCCGAGTGGTTCCTTGCGGTTTTTTCTGGGAGGGTTTTCGTCGATTTGGCTTTAAAGCATTTAAACCATGTAAAAATCCTGCATTGAAAAAGAGATCGTTCAAAAAGAACAATTTTCGTTTGCAGCAGGGAACGATTATTCGCAAAAGCTTCCACCTTTGTGTATATATCACGTATAAATAGACCCCTTTCTTGGAATTTTAGGAGGAATTATGAACATGGACAGTTTATAACATTAAAAGCAATTTCCTCCATTACTTCCTTTCTCTCTCTTTTTTTTTAGAACACTAAAATTACATCAACAATGGAACTCATAAATTGAGAATGAGAACCTATTCCATTTCACCAGTCATAGCCAAACCACAAATCCAGACACCCCCACACTTATTTCTTGCACACCCATACATATCATAATGATGAAAAATGCTCCACTAGCTTTATGGCTTGTGTAAAGGCATTATTTTTCGGGTTTAAAGCTTGTAACGTGGGTTCATAATAAACGAAAAAAAAAACAGTAAAACTCAAAGGGGTTCAACAAAGGGAAAAATTAATTACAAGGTAGGCTATCTGGCTTATGTAGCTTATAACAAAGAGGACCTTAATCATGTTCATGCATGCATGTGTCAATATGAACTTGAAGAGAATCAAGGCAAGTTCTAGAGAAATAAATCCATGGAAGAATATCTCACATGAAAGAAAATAGTGAGACTGATATGGATGTGTCAGTCTAAAGGCTCAAAATCTCACCTGCTTTTGTCTAATAAATTTAGTCACTACCATTCTCAAGGAAAATAACTAGACTAATAAATTCTAAGTTGGATGATTAATTATTCAATTATGTTATGAATTTTTCAAGCTAAAAATAATTGAAGCTTGAAATTTTTTGAAAAACCACGCAGTTTTCACGCAATTTTTAAAACACAACTTAAATCCCCTCCCCCACACTTAAAACTTACATTGTCCCCAATGTAAGGTGAAATGCAAAGAAAAGGAAAAAATAACCAAAATATAAATGCAAGAATAAGAAAAAAAAACTCCCCTTGGGTTGCTTTCCAAGAAGCACCATTGTTTATTGTCATTGGCTCGACTTAATGCTTCCTTCTTCAATCAGTATAAATCAGATCCTCAAGGTCTAATTTTTCCACATTCTCTACTTGGAAACTTTCATATAAAGGCTTAAGTCTATGACCATTCACCTTGAACACTTTGGAAGTTGCTAAACTTTGAATTTCAACTGCACCATGAGGAAAAACATTAGTAACAACAAAAGGTCCAATCCAACGAGAACGTAACTTACCCGGAAACAAACGAAGTCGTGAATGGTATAGAAGGAATTTTTTACCAACTTTAAACTCCTTCCTAGAGATCATCTTGTCATGAAAAGCATTCGTCTTTGCCTTGTAAATCCTTGAACTCTCATAGGCATTATTGCGAATTTCCTCTAATTCTTGTAGTTGCAACTTCCTCTGTTCTCCACTTTCATCCATCTTCATGTTGAAACTCTTGATAGCCCAATAAGCCTTGTGTTCTAACTCAACTGGAAGGTGGCATGGTTTCCCAAACATCAACCGATAAGGTGACATACCAATGGGCATCTTATATGCAGTCCTATACTTCCACAAGGCATCATCTGAGCGTAAACTCTAATCTTTTCTACTTGGATTGACCGTCTTTTCAAGGATGGACTTGATCTCTCGATTTGACACTTCTGCTTGTCCTCTAGTTTGCGGATGATAGGCA